>CM038111.1:43816614-44033212 GCA_001642375.2 Mentha longifolia
TTCATACGGAAGTTGAGGAAGAGGACCTTCCTTGTGTAGGCGACTTACAACAACTCACTCGAAAGGTAACAGTTTCTCTAGCTTCTAAGCCCATGTTTAATTCAAGTTTTTTGGGGTATGGAAAGGGAATCAAGCAATTGATTCCATTGCATTTTGTTTGGTTTGAGTAATAGATTATTCATTTTCCTTACTTGGGGGTAACCCAATCCATTACATTGTTACCCCTCAAGAAGGAGGGGAAACAAGGAGAAAGGAGACCCCTCACAAGTGACTCTCTTTCTACTATTGTACCAAACACTCAATAAAAGTAACCCTTATTGTTTCCATTCCCTTACTTGACTTGATTCCATTCTCTTTCCGTTACCCAACTTGAACCAAACGAGCACTAAATAACTCTGTTTCATCTGAGAAATTGAGATTTTCAATCATCACATACCCTAAGCATGCTTGCGTTCTACAATCTACATTGTTGGAATTCATAACTTGATTTCTTACCCTAAATGCCACAAAATCAAACTCCCTGATCACATCAACTTCTAGGCGTGCTGCGGTGGAAGCATGTCTCTGTCTACATCAACAAGGCATACCAGGTATGTAACACAGCTATGCTTACAGAGAGAATATTTCATAAATCAAACAAGTTTCTCCTTACAAGAGTGCATATAATTTACCTTAACAAATGCTCATGAGCATAAACTGAGCAGACCGCAGTTGACTGAAACTGACGTTTTTCAGGTTACAATAAAAGTGAAGAGCAGGCACGTAGGGGGAGCATTTTCCAAAAACAATAAATGTAGGTATTCAACATTTCATTAGGACTTTTTCCCCCAAGGCATATGGAAAAAAAAAAAAAAAAAAAAAAAAAAAACAGAATCAACATTAAACTTCAATCAAGTTATCAATGTCTTTACCATATTTTAGGTACTCTTTATGAAGTCATCCACGATAGCAGTAGCTGGCCATTTAGGAAAGAAAGAGAAAATATGGAGTTGAACTTTGGGGTGAAAACTGCTCAGGGTCTCTTGGAGTTCAAGTGTAGGAACAAAGTTGATAAACAGAAATGGGTGCTTGGAATTCAGAATCTTCTGCAGCGCAGAAGCCCATTCCAGGAGGCAGAAAACTCTCTAAGAATGTTAAATATCAATAAGAGCATTTAATTAAACATGTGTGCAGACAAATTTTGTTAAAGTTTTTTTCAGATTGGATATATACTGGTTTTCTTCATACTGAGAGTGTCTAGTTCATCCGCTAGTCCAGTGTAACAAGTGTCCATACGATACAGAACCATAGCATGTCTGCAAGTGAAACTACTGTTTTATAAGTTTGCATGGCAATGACAAGAATTTCTTTCACATTTTTAATTCTTTCTTCAGGTGATATTAATTACAAAAACATTGTATTTCTCTACAGAAGAAAAATAAATAAACTGTGCCACCAAAAAAAGAGCAGAGAGATACTATGACATTTCTTAATGTACTGCATAAACTTGCTAAAAATCAGATTAGAATATCAAAAGGTTGTGGAAAAAATGGGGTATACATACAGGTTTTACATCCACCATGTCTTACTAGCCTCAAAATACAACAGTCTTGTTTTTCTCGTAAGGCAACACACGTAGTTCGCAATAATAGTACTTTATTCCTCTGGCAAGACATTGCTTCTCCAAGTTCTCAGATTTATGTACAAAACTTCACAAATTCTCCTTGTGAAACTCTTTCCACCTGAGAAAGTTATAAGAGTATCACATCAATCACAATTTGGGTGCTTTATACATCATATTCATATTTACAGCAACATGAGGAAAAATTAATAAATATCAGTAAGATAGCAGCATGAATTAGGGGCAGTGGCTTATATTTACACAATTTTGGCTAGAAGCAGTGAAGAACACACAGTGTTACAGAATGTTCTAAGGTATTTCGGCATTTCAATTCTAAAGACATTCTTGAAGACAATAAATAAAACATTAGACTGATTTAAATATAATTAAATCTTGTTTCGAACCCCGTGTGTGTGTGTGTGTCTATATATATGTGTGTGTGTGTGTATGTATCTAAAATGGTCTATTTATATATGGTGCATAGGAAAGACTAACTCTAGGGTACCTCGCACTTAGGTAGCCTCCAAATTTTAGAACATTGAGATCGTATACTAGAAGATGCGAAATGAAATAGAAAGCACAATTTAACTCGAAAAGACATACAAACATGAGTTCACTTAAACTGTTCATACTGCAGAAAATCTCGCCAAGAATTGCTAATTCTAACACTATCTTATTCTTTTACTAACAAACCCACGGTAGCATTCACCTTATATCCAATAACGTGGAGTACTTGCAGCAAAATGATAGGGGACGGAGCGAGTATTACTTATCAACAGGCTTTGGCCAATGAATGATTCAATTTTAGCTCAATAATTTCGTGGAAGATACTTTACATAAACTTTGATACATGTAACTGAAAGACACCAAGCATGATTGGGGTTACCATTTGCTCAATGATGGGACCTTCATCAAGCTCTTCAGTCACAAAATGAGTTGTCGCGCCGATCAATTTAACTCCAGCATCAAAGGCCTGCAAAATGTTGTTCAACATATAAATCTGATGACCTCAGGCATAAGCTTCGAAGTATCCCTTACAGAAAAATGAGAACATTAACCTGTTTAGAAGGATTCCCACCCTTGAAAGAGGGCAACAGACCGTGATGAATATTAATGACATCTTTGCCATAGCTCTTTAAGAAATTTCCTGAGAGTATCTGCAAAAATATCTTATACTTTCTACTTCTGCGGTTTGGTGCAAGAGCAACAATAGTTGTTCTTTGGAAAGTTGAAGGGCAGTAAGCATTTACAAACAGAAGCCTTTCTCTCTCTTTTTGTTGAACATTATAACATTAACTACTTAATGAACAGAAAAACGTTTTTATTGTTTCTTCTGCTTAGTTTAGATAAATTTAAAAAAGAAAAGGGAAAATATGCTCCATAATATATCAGCTCATTAAATACATTAAGATATCCAAGTCCAGCACCTTAATATGTCAACATGGGAATTTTCATGTGTGATGTATAAAATAATGAAACGCCTCATCTTCACTAGGACGGACGGAGTAGCATGAATGTTTTATTTATAGTGCTGGTCATATACTTTTAGTAGCAATTGAACAAAAGAACATAAGAGGAAAATCAGAAAATAAAACATGCACCGTACTACCGTAGTTGGCCATATGGAAGCATACAATGAGAGCAAAGGGTAATAGATATGAGGTGAGTATTATTGTCTAAGTTTGTTTGAATTCTTTACGAGGATGTGAAAATTGATTTTGAGCTTATTGATGGTCAAGCAAATCAAGCTTGAATTGAGCTGAATATAAGTGGAGTTTGAATGGCTGGCCTTTCACATATTCCATTTTTTGCTTAGTGACTAAAACTCGAGCCTACCTTAAAAGACTTATCATACCATGACATACGTCCATACTACTTTTGTATTTCTATTGAATTGGGTTGAAATAAGTCATTAGCAATCCTTTTAATGTGTGCATAATGTAGATTGATTTCATTTCAACCTTAAAGAGAAAGATTAATACACTGCACTTAAGCCTCCACTTACCTGCATGTATCTAGCAAGTACTAGAAAGTCCGTATCCTTAACCACATTCAAGATATCTCCTTCTCTTTTGTTTTCTATAGTTGTGTTCAAATAATGGTACGGGATTCCATGCCTTTCCAGGAATCTCATCACATGCGTATTTGGACCTCTATCATGATTGCTGTTAAAATAGCATTTTCAGAATTGTAAATAACAATAGCTAGATGAAATCAACCAAACTCAGAGATCAGCCGATCTTCACCTTATCACAGCTATAATATCAACAGGAAGCTTATAGTCCTGCCACACATGCAGCAAATCAGCTAGGCAGTGGTCCTGATATTAAAAAGAAAAGGACATTTCAGTTCGCTAGAATAATGTTTTTAAGTTGGATTAGTTAAATTAGCTATCGAATATTCGTCGGCTGGCATACCTGCTTTGAAGCAAGTACTGCAATCTTATATTTTGGATCAAGGTTGGGCACCCGAAAAACAGACCTTATGGCATTGAACATCTTCCCAAGCTTCAAGAAATCCTCATCAACTTGCTCCCGGGGCCATTTGGCAGGATCAAAGACGAACTCACTGAAGCTCGTTGCAAGATTTTGACATATGAATAAATTTTGACGAATCTGAATAACATCTAACTAGAAACTACTAACTGCAGCATTCCTTTGTTATTTCTTGTATGTTTGTATGTAAAATATTGAAAGTTTACACTTGAGAGTTATGAGCTCAACAACTAAGTTACCCACAAACCAGATGCCTATTGTGCCAGACCAAAAAAAAGAACAAATCTTTTATGTGAAAAGTGAAGAAAATGTGCCATAGGATGCATCCCTCAAAATAAATCAAAAGTACTCAAAAAATGCATCAAAATGAAAAAAACAGCAAGATAAAAAGTTTCCATAATAGGAAGCATCTGAAAAGGGAAACCACCTTCTGGAATAAAAGACATTCTCTTTTTCAGGAACAAAAACATCAGCAGTAAGAATGTTACCACCCTTTGAGGCTATGCATTCTGATAATTTGGCAACAATTCCCACTTCATCCTGAATATGCAGAATTCATAACTAATCATTTATATCTCCTTAGCTGACATAAGAATACAAACATTATATATGATGAGAACATCAGAAGTTATACATAATGGCAGTTATACTAAATGATCAATAATGAAAATTATCATTCAGGCATTCTCGATAGCAATATCCACACAAAATATCTTCATTTCATATATTCTTCGTTATGTGGCCGAAAAAGTTAAAACAGAAAAACGAATAGAAGTTCATATCTGCATAAAATCCCATATTCACCTTCCCATTTCCACTTCTTCATCATCATTATGAAATTAAGCAAGGCGAAGTACGGATAGCCGTTCAAAAATCCAAATCCCCATCTCTCCATACATGTCAAATAACAACCACAAACACACGCATATATGCAATTTTTCAAGAAAAGAACAAAGAAGGAAGGGTGGGCTTACTGGGCAGTGGAAGACATGAATACCATGGATGAGAGCAGAAGCTGTGGCGTCACTGAGAGTCGAAAATGTGTTAACGAGTGGGGAGTATCTCGCGCAGGCTCTTCGGAGGAGACCCATCAATGCGCAAGGATATTTTACTCACTTTCTTTTCCAGCGAGGATTTTTAATTTTTTTTTTTCTTCCTAAATTTATACTACCTCCATCATATATTACTCACATTCACTATTTGACACGCTTTTCCACCAAAACCTAGTACGAGTTTTAAAATATAATTTTGTAGTATCGTTTGTAGTATCCCGTAAAAAAACGAGACTACAAAATTATATTTTAAAACCCGTATTAAATTTCAGTGAAAATACGTATAAAAAGTAAATGTGACTAATGTAATGGGATGGAGGTAGTAACTGAAAGTGAAATAATTCTGTGCGAGTTACTACCTCCATCCCATATAAAATGTCCACTTTGAAATTGGATCACAAACCAATGCATTTATGTAATAATGTGATGTGATGGGTTGAAGTGATATTAATTTGGGATAATAAAGTTACTTTTGGGATAATAAATGTATTTTTGGGCTAATAAAGTTACTTTTGGACTAATTAAAGTATGATGGGATGGGCTGAAGTGATTTTAATCCACGTTAGGAAAGTGAACTAAATTTTGGGATGACTCAAAGAGAAAAGGTGGTTATTTTATATGGGATGTAGGTAGTATTTTATTGAGGCGACTAGGCGAGGGAAAGTTTTTCTTTTTCTTTTCGGATTTTATTTTCCCACCATTAAATTTCTAATTAATTGTTTTTCGGTAAAAATTCTTTTTAGGAAGCATAATTATTGTAGTATAAAAAAAAGATTTAAGCTCAGTTCTTCTTCCTCCTCTTCAAATTCTTTCTCTCCCCTCAAATTTCCAGTTGGTGGTTAGCTGAGAGAAAAATTCACTCAGTTTTTCTCCGCAGCATGCTCGTGCGATCGGAATCCTCAATTACTTAACTCCGCAGTTCACTAACAATGCCCGTAAGTTCTTTTGTTTAATTCTAGCTCGTACGATTGATCGGCTTGGATATGCATGTAACCAGATCTAAGATTCTTCCTTACTCATTCCATTTACTACATCTGTGTCATCTGCTAATGTAGATTTTTGCGCCTAATTTAGTGTTTAGTTTGATGAATTTCGTGATTTTCGTTGCGCCTGATGTTCTCGATCAATTTCCCCAATTTGTGGATGCAGTTTAGGAAATCCGTGGTATTGGAGGTGGAGCCTCCGAGCGTGATTCGATATTTCATCGGAGCGGCGATAATGATGCTAGGAGTGGTGTTGCCGGTGGGCTTCATGATGTTTCGTAACAAAAGAGTCCCTTCTTCTTCCTCTTACTCCAAACAGACGTAGGTGTGCCTGCCCTTCTCGTAATATTGCATATTATGGGTATTTCGACTCTTTCTCTTCCTGCTTTTTTTTTGGGAGGATTCTCATAGAGCTGGTTTCTGTGATTTGTGGTGTTGCTCTGTGTTTGTTCTGAGTTGTTGATTTTGTTTGTTTGGTTGAGAAAAAAATTGTGTTTCTAGTTGTGGAATTCGTTCTTATAAGTCAAACTAGTTCGGAATCTTGTTTTACCGTCTGGATTTTGAGTGTGCCTGATGTGTTTATCCATGAATGAATTGTTTTGTAAAGGTTTAGTGTAAAAAAACATGACATTGATTGGCCTATTGATACCTTTCTTGCAGGAACAAGGTTTTGATATAGAGTTGTTCTGATGCCCAGGGTTAATATTTGATTCATGGGCAAGGTGGAACTGTTTGGAAGAAAAGGTGGAGAATGAATTATGATTCATTGGTACATCTGCATACTGCCTGTACATGTTAGAAAGTCTATGGATTTTGACTTGTTGAGCTGTTAGTTTGATACCGTGCCGAAATTGTTATATACTCGCCATATTTCTTAATGACTGCATAATCAAGTTATGGTTTACGATTTTTGGTTCAACTGCATTGGCTCTTTGTAAGACTGCTCATTTTGCATTGTTAGTTAATCAATTTATGGCTTCATGTTTTTCTGTTTGTTCAGAGTACTCATATTATCTTAAAAAACTTAAAGGGGCGTTCTGTATACCATATTTACCACGTTTGGTTTTTTTGGTCTGGGGATCACTTCTCTTGCTAAGAAAAAATTGATATCTTGATTGGTTAATGTTACTGATTTCCCTATTTACATTTGTTGTAGTAATGCATAATGATCAGTACATGTAAGTTATAATAGGATAATTGCCACAACTCTTACTTATTTATCAATGTTTTGATGCAACTAAGCCTTTCGTCCCCCTGTCATGTGTAATAGATATGTTCGTGAAGATTTTCATCTTCTTCTTGGTTAAATGATGTCTGGTAATATCCTGTAGAACATAACTGAGGATGGGCTGGGAAGTGGGAAGTAGTAAATTCGGAACTTGAAATCATATTTTGTGATTAATTACGAGAACAAAAGCAATATGACCATTGTACATGTGATTCAGTTAATATTGAGGTTGATGGTTTTTCTTTTATAGTGGCTTTGACCCTCAATCATTTGTGATGTTGCTGGGATAATTTAAGCTTTTTTTCCCCTGAATATCTATTGTTTGAATATATTTGCTTTGGGTACTCTTATTGTTTGAAGCTACTTGCTACTCATTGGGTCTGGCATTCTTAATATTCAATTCCTATCTTAGTAATTCAAATTCTTGTATGATGCCCTTTTATCTGGAACGATTCAAAACATCAGTGTGAATTTGTGAGTTATTCATCTTGGATTGTTCAATTTGTGTGTGACGTGTGACAGTGTGTTCAGTTTACCTAGGTTATGTTTGTGGGTGCATACATTTTGAAATCCTACTGTACGTTTTAATAAGTTAGAGTTGTATAGACACCCTTTCTTATTTGCTAAAATCTTTGTGCTGGGATGTCATTTTTGGCTTTCGGCTTCAAAATCACTTGTTTTAGCATTGAGGCGCTTTTGCATATGTTAGTACCTGCAACCATTTCTAAATAGAGAAACCTGATTGGGTGTGTCGTATGAAATCCCTCAAGATTGGTAGAGTTTGTGACAGATCATATAATGTTGTATGCTTATAATGTTGATACTTAGATAAACTACTGCAGATATGTGAAGGACCAAGCGATCTTCGGATTTGTTTCTTCTTCTTTTCCTTGTGTTATCTCTTCTTGCTAATTCTTATCTTTTTCCTTGCTTGAAAGTTTAGTGGTAAGAATTATCTGAGTCGAGTTGCATATAGCATTTTTGTGCTGCTGTAATTGCTCTCAGCTACTAAATTTTTAAGCCTTGCTTACATAATTCATTCAAACTCACATTAGTTTCAAAAGAATTTATCAACATAACTTGAGAGTATTTTCGGAGCTTCACTTGCTTGTTCATCATTAGCAGCTTCTCCTAAGTATCAATGATAATAAAGTCAGTACATTTTCTACATCTTTTCTCAATCTTCTCACCAGTCGATATATTGAGATTTGAAACTAGTACAGGAATCCAGCAACAGAGGATTGAGATACCACATACATATTCTAAAACTCTGATTCAAGTTTCTCTTCTCTTTTCCCAAAATCACGATATTACGATCCAAGTTGGAGAACTGGAAACACTGCGATGAACAAGCGAACTACCTAATTGTTCTAATAAACAACCTAACGCACTATGAGATGAATTACGCAGTCTGCTCAGATCCAAGGTATTTGGCAAAAGAGAGATACTTAGATGTGCAATATATCACGTCAGAGGGGAGCAAAAAGAGGCAGCCTCTAGTATTCGTTCCACCGACCCAGTGCTTCTCCCATACGGATTCTATCCCCCCTTCTTTATACAAAATTTGAAGTCAGATGAGCTATCTTTCATAGTCGGGGCTTGGAAGACTAACACCACGGTTGATCCCATGTTGAAAACAGCTAACTGCAGTTTCAAACACCAAAATATAGAATTAATCAACTCCCCGCAATTTTGCCAGTAAAACACCTACTCTAACCATTGCACTACGAAAACAAAAAAAGGGAAATAATGATTAATGAAGCATGCATACTAGAACAAAGATATGTAAGACACCATTGTAAAGTTTTATATTAGCTATCCATTTCCCAGTTCAGACAAATGGACTTAATCCCTTACCTCATCTCCTCTCCTAAGTGGCACTCCTGTGCCTTCAGGTTCATATAACTTTTCATCTGGGGGCAATGAGTGTAGCACTTTTTTTTGGGGCTTATTTGTCCTCAGAGTTGGTTCGATGAAAAGCTGTCATCACGTGAATACACCATTAGTAGATCAAGCGAAGATTTTAAGGAAATACACACTCAAAGAAATAAGAACATAAAGGCACTTAAACTAAATACTTGTAGATCAGAGTTGGAATAGTACTATGCCGCTGAATTCACTATATCATCAATACGTAATTCTTCTATTATTGATAGCTCTACTATGACTTAATGTAATATTTCTGTGTTCTGTGAGATCAAAGAAAGATTTTCGATCATTGAGATACCACTTTGTGTTAACATCAGTGCATCAAATAAATCCCAGTGCTTATATGCCATGCGAAGAGTGAATTCCCAATCTTACTGATCACAGTTCATAGAGGGTCTCACTCCACAATTTTCATAGTTAACGATTCATAAGAATAAAATATTTTGCCTTTCCTAAAAGGGTTTACATGATAAAGAATATAAGAAGAACATTTAAACTTAGTTAGAATTAAAAGTACATCAATATGAATGTGGAAAATATCTTACAGATGCCTTGATGCTCCCACTATTTACATAATATATTCATCAAACCCAAAGTTACTATAACTTTAGTCAAAGGATTTCCAAATGAAACGTTATTCAATTTCCATAAAATGTGGCACTAAAACAACTAAGAAATAATACTCCATCCGTCTCAAGTATTCCGACACTTTTCTTTTCGGCACGGAACTTAAGACGGGAGTGTTTAGTGTGTAAAGTGTAATGTGTGTAGGGGTGTGATATGGTTTATGTATTTATATATATTTTTAAACTAGAGCATCATAGATGCATAAAAACATATCCATGTTTGATCTTAAATGAAAGATCGTATCAAGACATTTAATTTAGTATAAAAATTATAAAAATCGAATAATAAACGAGAAAGTTATGATAGTTTAAACTTTTAAGATTTAAATTATATTGGGATACGTGCTGAAAGGTGAGTGGATGGTGAGATTTAATTAGATAATGTTAAGTGTAATAAGAGAGTATTAATTAGCTAATTATTTCTCAAAAAGGAAAAGTATCAGAATACTTGAGACGGCCCAATAAGAAAAGAGTGTCGGAATACTTGAGACGGATGGAGTAATAATGAAAGGTAGTCCTGACCTCGATGGAACCAATATTTGTCGCACCAATTGCTGCCATGGCCATATAGCCTTCTTTCCATTGACCTTCAAGCACCACCTGGTTATATGATTGGATGTCAGCATATTTTGATGAACAATATAAGCTATATATGAATATAAGCATTTTTTGACCACTAGCTGCTATTTTCAATGGATATAACTAGTAAGCACATCACAGCAAATGCTATACAGTTTGCTATTAATCAAATATCTTCCCAAGTTCCGTAACTAAAACTTACTAATAACATTTAATTAGAACAGGGAAAGAAAATATGAGAGTTAGATGTTAGACTGCTTAACCGCAATCATAGTGGTAAAGTCACTGTGGATCTAAATAATGACAAATTAGCGGTTCTTTTTCTTTCGTGCTGGGCGGTGGGGGTTAGTGGCTGGGAAACAAATCAAAGTTCAGTATTGTCAAATTTCACATGGCCATCCAAGAAAACGCAGAAATCATAAGAAACCATATAAAATACATAATCAGATTAATGATTTACACTTAGTTATACTGGCCCCATATGTCCAAGCAGATCATTGGTAATTCTGCTTAAAAGACTTTGCAATCAAGATCTGTAGTTGGTATAATATGCTTCAGAAAATGTTGCCAAAATGATATTAATTTCTCAATGGCAATAACCTTCCCACTAACTTCAGAAAGGGAGGAGGAGAACATCAGATAGAAACCTGCTTTTCAGTTAGATTAAACACTGCAGACCAGTGGCGACTCTAGGAATTATTTTTCGGGGGTGCAAAATGAAAAAGGGTAGAGTTGCATTCGGGAGCTGATATGTACGTGCTACTGCGTGTTTGATCTTTAAGGAGAGATCAAAGAGATATTATGGTTGTTGCAACTCAGAAGAAAGATTAACACTATTAAAGTAACGCTAATTGTAACTCTACCCTTCTCCTTCTAATTATTTATATGAATATACATTATTACATAATATTAGTAAAAAAAAAAAAAAAAAAAAAATTGGGGTACAGTTGTACCCCCAATGCACCTAGCTGGAGTCGCCAGTGCTGCAGACCTAGTCCGATGTATTAGGTCTGATATCAGTAGGTGCAAAACAAATTGAGCAGGAATGGCTATAGAAAATAGAAAAAGTACTTAATGGTGCCCCCACGGAACGCCAATAGAGATGATGATGATGAACACAATAACCTAGTATTACCCTTTCATTTTCAACATACAAATTTCTGATAGTTCTTGTGGCCCGCTCATTTACTGGAAAAAGATGGCCTACAATAAAAATAGGGATGGAATTAAAAGTGTTTCAAATAATATGGGAGGTTTTATGCATGATAAATTAAGTTATCTACTAATGATCTGAATGTTTCAGGACTGTGCAGTGCAGAAACATTTCCATCTAATTGCAGCTAACAAATTATGTTCTCATGTTCATTGACAATAAACTTCTAAAGAAGCATACCAATGCAAACCAATTTCAAGCATTTAGAATTTCATAAATTGTGGAAGATAGAAGCAATAAAACCAATTAATAGAGCATGGATATCTTAAAATAATCTTGTCACAAGCTATAAAATTCCATCAAGTCCAGAAGCGAGTAAAAAGATAGGTGGTTGACCAGAGCAACTGATAAAAATATGATCTTCATTCTTTTTGGTAGTTATAAACACGTGCAAAACAGAGCCAAAGGAAATGAATAAACATTTATATATTACCATTAAAATGTCGTCGAACACGAAGATTCCAATCAGCTGGAGAATGTATCCGATGGTAGTCTCCAGGTTTCAAGTAAATTACACAATAGAAGAGGCCTTTTGGTGGGCTGCACATATTAAAGTTAATCACATAAGCTAAATTTTTATTTCTTCCTTACTGTTTTTTCTAGGCATACTCAGTTACATTTCTCCCAAAATATGTTATTCCTAAATATCTTGTAATGAGACAAATGACCAGATGAGAAAATTATCACATCGAAAGAGAACTAGAATCCAAAAAGGTGCTCTAAGTTTTTAACTGCTCATGTGTGTCAGGCTTGCCAAAGCGAAACTATATAGTACTTTTAAAATTAACTAGCAGGTGTAACGTGCGTTGCACGTTGAATTTAAAATATATTCTAATTATTGCTTTTTTAAAAATTTAAAAATAATATTTGGCTCACGGAAAATTATTTAAATTAAACCGTATTTATTTCCATGTATTGTATGAGTTGCAATATAAAATGCAAAAATTCAACAATAATAAGGAATTAATCGTATTTTTTAATAAATAAATGACATAAAGATCAATAATAATAGAGAATTAATAGTCTTTTGTTCTAAACGTATGCTAAAATTAAAAGATAATATGCGAACTATGCAGATATGACTTCACATTATTTTTCATGTTTGATCTTCTTCTCTGAAGTACGTTTTATCTTTATTTTACTTGAAGAGGAAAACTTCGCCAACGGCTCATCATCATTATCATCACTTGGAATTTGAATGTAGTCCTCATTCTTCTTCCATGTGATTTCTTTTTTTCTTGTCTTGCATTTCAGCTTTAGCAGACTGAAGCTCTGTAGTTGTCTTTTTCATTCTTGTTTGTTTTGGCTTTTCAATCTGTTTTTATCTTCTTTCTTTGAGCCTTGAACTGAAGCAGCATTCAACAACTCTTATAGTTGTTTTTCTCTTTCTTCCAGCGTAGACTTTACAATTGGTTTTTCCTCCTGTTTCTTCAAATTTTGATTTGAGTCTTCAACTGATTCAGTCACTGATTCATTTATTGCATCTACCATGTCCATTATTTGGAATCTTGTGGCTGTAATATTTACATTCCCTCGACCATCAATTGTCACAAATCTTCTTGCAGTAATGAAATGTATCATGGTCGATGTCTGTGTGCTCAAACCTCTATAGAAGGTAGAGTTGTTTTCCCCCTGAAAAAGAAAAATTATGTGAAATTCTAAAATTTGAATTTATTTATTTTAGATTAATGATGAAGTAGAAAATTGAATTTTCTTAGCCATTTAGCTAATCATTATAGATATGTAGACATGTTTAGAAGTTAGAACCAAACTTTCATAAGCATAATACCGAATCATATTTTGCATGCTAAACTACATTAAACCTTAATCTCAATCGCCGCTGACAGTCGTAATTATCAAGTTAACTAACAAGAACACAAGCAAAACTAAACGACCAAAGTAATTACCACAAGCCAATAGAAGATTTGATTTCTCATAATTTTTAGAATTATTGATAAATTACAAAATCAAAGCTTGGGAGAATATGATAGAATTAGTTCTCTACACTAAATTCAAAAATTAAAATTGAATAAAGGCAAACGTGAAAATAACCTAAATACAGCAGCTCAAATCGACCCAAAACTGTTGCCAATCATGATTGTTGGTAAAACTTAAGCTAAGTTAATTAATTTTTAAATCGTAAATTTTGAGCATGTCAAATTAGATCAAAGATATGATTCTCTCATCCTAAATACAAGTTACAATAGACGGAAAATCGTTGGATCATATTAACAACTAATTACTTCATAATACTATAATCAGTTGTTTAAAGTTTGCGTGAAGACATTTATATTATAAATCATCAACTTAATCACATAATATCACATCGAGAACCATAGTAGTGTAGAGAGAGAGAGAGAGAGAGAACAAGTGACTACTCCTTAGTCCTTACCAGAAATTTTGGAAAAAATAAATAAATAAATTGGCTTAACCCTATCCAACTGATCAGTTCCTAGAGAATTATGAATTATCGAATTTTGACAAGTATAAAATATCTAATTTTATTTTAATAATATTTGAATGGAACTTTTTTGAAATTTCCAAAATTTTATATGTATATGATTATTAATAAAATGAAATAGTAAAATTTTCAACAGTTTGGTTATGGTTATTGGTCTTTTAGAATTTTCAATAAGATTATCATAGAAGTAAAAGATTTAAAGTTTCTGATAAAAAAAAAAAAAGATTTAAAGTTAAATATATTCACAATTAATAAATGAATTGAACAGTTCCCATGAAGTATATGATACATACTCAAGGCTTTGATCTTTCTTGCACTGTGGTAAAATATAATATTGAAATAAACTTAATTATGATTAAATTTTCTTTAGTCAAAATCTATCATGTTTAGAAATTAACATCCACTAATATATTGCCTTTAACAATTAACCAAACTATTTTAGACTATCCTTAACCGACATCCAATCAATCGGCATGAGGTATGATCATACCAAATCCCTAAACTTATTGTCAAATAGCAGGTTTTCTGAAGTCAAATCCCTAAGCCTATCGTCAAGTAGCAGGTTTTCTTGTGTGCTATCAATGGCATCTCGAACAACTTGAAATCACGGTATTAAAGTAAAAATAAAACAAATCAGATCGCTTATGTTTATTCGATGAGTAGAGAATTTAATTTAATTTGAGATATGTTATAATTAGGTAAAATAGTTAAACTTATACTTCCTCCGTCTCACTAATATAAACACAATTTTCTTATTGAGCCGTCTCACTAATATAGACACATTTCATTTTGAGAAAATATAAGCCGTAATAAGCTTAGATTGCTTCCGCCTATTCTTCAAAAAAAAAAAAAACCACACGTGAATCATTTTCTGCATTTAAACAAACACTCACCTAAATATTTCTTAAAATCTGTGTCGGATTTATATGCCTCAATTTTTGTGGACATGGGGGAGTATATCATTATTATGCAGGATATATTAGATATTGACAGTGGAGAAAAATAAAGTAGTTTTGTTTATATTAAGTTCGCCTATGAATCTAATCTAATGAAAATGTTAGTTCATGAAAAATGACATTCAAAAAAAGTTAATACAGTTCGTAGTATCATCTTAAATATTTTGGCACAAACTAATCATTGTTTGAAAATGTCACTAATTTCATTACATTAACCACAACTATGTCAAAAAAGTATATGTACGTGTGAATTCAATACTATCTCATACAATTTCAACCCTCAAAATCATGTGGTGCTTATAGTGGTCATCTATATTAATCTTAACAATTAACAAAAACCAATCTAAACGTTTTTATAGAAAAAGAAAAAAACACATACTATAATTTTTCAGCATGGAGCTTCATGATACAACAACTTTATTTGATTGAAAATTACAATAGCACCATACAAGCTACCATATTTTGCATAATTAACATTCTATGGTTGAAGCACTCACACAGAAGAATATTATCACCAAATTAAGCCCTATATGCTCAAAAATAAGTAAATTAAAATAGAAAACAACAACAATCATGGAATTTGAAATAATACCGAATGTTTCTCTCAATTCACCACTTTCTTCTTCCAAGTTCACCCTCAACAATCTGTCAAACCTCAATACACTCAACAATTAATTAACATGTTCGATGGATAAAAAAAATTAGAAAACAATTTAACGATACAAGCAATGATGATATACCTCCTATACCTCTATTCGAATCCAGAATACAAACGTATCCCAAGCTTTGGGCATGTTAATGCTTCGAAAGAATATGGAATGATTTTTTCGAATATATTATATATAGAGGGTTAAACCTAATTCAAACGTATTCGTACAAAATTCTATTCGGTGCGGAATTCTTGTTTCATAAATATTAATACACGGAATAAAGAAAAAGAGGGGTGGTATAAAATCTTCATCATATAAAAGGATAATAGGAAGTTATGTGATATTTATCATATTATAATAAACTAAACTTATAATATACAATTAGACTAAACTTTTAATATATTAGATTACATTATTGCCCTTAATTTAAAATATATTATAAGGATATTTTAGGCGATGTAAGCTTTGGGCATGTTAATGCTTCGAAAGAATATGGAATGATTTTTTCGAATATATTATATATAGAGGGTTAAACCTAATTCAAACGTATTCGTACAAAATTCTAATTGGTGCGGAATTCTTGTTTCATAAATATTAATACACGGAATAAAGAAAAAGAGGGGTGGTATAAAATCTTCATCATATAAAAGGATAATAGGAAGTTATGTGATATTTATCATATTATAATAAACTAAACTTATAATATACTATTAGACTAAACTTTTAATATATTAGATTACATTATTGCCCTTAATTTAAAATATATTATAAGGATATTTTAGGCGATGTATATTTTGCCACAAGGCTCTTTTTTATATAGGTATAGATAGATTATACTCAACAATCTATATTAACTTCTCTAAAGAAAGCTGGATGTAATATTACTTTATAAATTACATATCAGGTTATTGCAAGAATATCAACTAAGCACACGGATTATCTCTAACTTTCAGACTATTCCAATATTTTACCGGGATGATGGATTATCTCTAACTTTCAGAGAAGCCTGTGATGCCCAGGAAATACTCCACCATGACTTCGGGTTCATATCTCTCACAATTTTCTCTTCATCGCCACTTAGCATCTTCAGCAGCAATCATGGGAAGATGAGTGTTTGCACCAAGAAGGGAAGATGCAGAATAAGAACACCCCTTTACTTGCTCTATTATTGTAACGCCCCGACTCAAGAAAATTAGAGCGCTACCAAACGCAAACGAAGAAAGAAGAAATACGAAAAGGGATACCAAGAATAAGTTGTTCAATAATTATATGCTTGTAAAATCAAAGAAACTTCGTCTCAAAGGAATTTGCTAGTCAATCTCCAAATAAGATGAGAGTTGAATAGTCGAATTAAAACTTCAGAACTACGACGAAGTCAAGCGTTTAATATATAATGAAATAATCTTACATAATTATACAACCATTCAGCGGAAACATTTAAGTAGTAACATCTTGACAATAATATACATAGTTTGACCCCAATAGACAAAAGAACAAAAGTTGGGTCAACTAAATAGAGTCTGTGAGTCCACGTCACTCGCCTTCCTTCACTCCATACCTATAAAATAGTTTGAAAATATTTTGGGGGTGAGTGCCAAAGACACTCAGTGGGCAATACATACATATATGCTTTCGTCATGAATATTGTATCATAGAAATATAATTGCTTTCATGTACCATGAGCTCATATATAACATTGTGTGGAGACAGACTCTATGTGGCCACATAAACATAGTGAGTCGTGAACATTGTAGGAATTCCATATGCAAGTCATGTCAATCCACGTATGAGCATAGTAAAATAGTTTGGATCATAGACGTAAAGCTTTTGTAAAAATAGTTGTAGGTTTTGAAAATAACCCACCTGATATCCTGAAGCAACTAGAGAATAGCCCTAATCTTATAAACTCCCTCTCGACTTCTTTACCTTTGTATGTGAAAGTTATGCTATATGCGTATAATTCTTTTTTATATAGACTGTGGCTCATAGGAATAGTTACTGATATGAAACGATGTTATTACCTATTTATAGGAGTAAGAATATCAACGAGTCATTACTAGACTACTCGAGTCACTACTCTATTTTCATACGTGAAGTACATCTGTAAGAAAAATAAGGTGCGTTGGTTTGTTACGTGACACCTCATGGTAATAATAGATCAATATTCTATAATCTATTCTAGGTGCATGCATACGTGTTTTGATAACTACGATTTGGTAAATTTAATTACAATAGTATCACTTATCTATAGCATGCACGTCTATACGGATATATATAAGAAGGTAGATAAATAATATATTATTATACTATTTAATTACTTACACATGTAATATATAATATAAATATTGATGTACTTTAATTATTTCCAAAGTTCATTCATTTATACTTACTGTACAAATGTATGCATAATATATATTAAATCCGTGCATGCATTTTGATATATCTACGCATATACTATATCTATAATTCTATATCAACTAATTATGAGAAAATCTCATAAAAATATAGACTATCCACATAATTATATATATTTATATATATAATTTATAATATTACACTTGGGCTCCTATATGTTTTCGTATAATAACACATCTAATAAATTACTACATTAAATATCTTGGCCCAAAAGTTATTAAAGCCAAATATACAAGATTTGGGGTGTTACAATTATAGCCCTTGGTCCTCTTAACTCGCCAAATCTAAGAACTGTCCCATCTACAGGACTGACCTATAGCAGGAACAAAATAAGTTCACAGTGATCAAGCAGTTGAGGATTAGCATGGGCACTATGGAAGTATATATTCCAGAGCTTGTTACCAGTTACCAGGCAATAAGGGTCAGAATCGATAGGCCTGGAGCTTTCTTTCAATTTCCGTACAAAAAACTCTCTTAGGGAAGTGTACTCTTCCAATGGTAGTTGAGCTTCTTCCAAGTCTAATTAACATTGAGAAAAGAAAGTTCATCAGCTTTTATTAGCACTGTTTAGTTTAAGCAAACTATAAATGAATACAACACAAGCTTTCAGAAGAATGTTAACATGGACAAGGAAAACATACTAGAGTGAAAAGCTCGAGCCCATGCTTTATATACATATGGCTGCAGCCAAATGGAAGTTCCTGGTCAAAAATTATCTTAGCACAATACTTACCTTCATTAATGAATAAATATTAGCTCACTGGACACTGTTATACTCACCGTATCGGTCAATGAACCCCAAAACCTTGAGATAGAGCGCAAAGGTAGCAATCTCAAGAATCTAGCCTGTCACCAATGAAAAATTTAGCATAAATGTCGGACATTGTACCATAATAGCACAATCAAAGAGAGGGGTTTACCTTTACATCTGGGTGAAACTCTAGTTCAACACCTTTAGACCTGGCCTCTTCAATCTATTCCTCAAACATTTGGTAAGATAGACACGAGCGCAGACAGGTAAGATGCATTTTTTCCAGAATAAAAATAATTGATAAAATGTGAAAAGAACAAGCTTCGCATTTCAATCATTGAACCAAAGATGACAGGACACAATCTAGAACCTGATGCTCAGGCAAACAATTATGTGAAGTTGGAAAAGCTAGTAGAACCATGAGTCGACATTTTTTCCAAAGATGTGATTTCCATAATTGGGAACTGACAACTCAGTGTTTGTGAAAAATCATAAGGATTTACTATAGAACCTAGATAGTATTCCCTTTCCTTCCTCATTCTTTCTTCCACATTTTTATTGCATGCATAGAGTTGCTTTCTTTTCCTTTTGTCATAATTCACCAATCTCTAGTAATTACTTCCCTTCCAACACCCTCAAATCCCATTCAATAACAGTGTAGCAGATACGAAATAGAGAAGCTGACCATTTCATAAGCAAACATTGCAATTTGTGGAACAATTCCGGCCAGTCCTTTTAGTGGTACAAGAGGATCGAGCCAGCTCGCATGCCACTCGAACCAAACTCGAGAAAAACTTGAAAAACAAAAAAATGATTGAGTCGAGCTCACCTCGAGCTAAATGGGGTAGTTCGTGAGCTCTGATCTCAAGCTCAATAATACTAGGATTGATAGGCTCGTAAGCCTGAGTTTCAAGGTATATAAAATTCTACGTGATAGTTTAGTTATTGACAGATATACCCAAAATGTGACTAATTATATTGGAACATTTTGCACGTGCAAAATGCTTGGATTACTTACCCCTCTTCTCTTTTTCTGTCCAGAATTTGGCTTATATTCTTCTTTCAATTAAATAAAATTAAGCATTAAAATTTTGATCATTAAAAATAAATAAGCAACTGAGGTGAGTCTGTCGAGTTTGCTACTGACACAAGCTTGGGAGTTTTCGGCCTGGCTCAAGACCGAGCTCGAGCTCAGCACCACTCAACTCAACTCACTGCAATTGCAGCCCTTAAATCCGATCAAGTTTAGGATCAGAGAATTCTGTGGCATGCGAAGGATTCAAAAGCAAGAGCATGCAACTGTAGTAATACATATGCAACACATTCACAAAGCAACGACGCTTAGTAATAACAATTTCTTAACAATACCTTTAGGGGCCGTTTGGTTGAAGTAGGGAAAGGGAAAGGAATCAAGAAAGGGAAAGGAAAGGAATAGGAATAGGAATGATTGCTGATTTTGCATTCTGTTTGATTAGAGCAGGGAAAGGGAATGGATTCCCTTTGTGTCTGTTTGGTTCAAAAAAGAGCAGGAAAAGGGAATCGAGTATTTTATAATTAATTAAAAAAATATTACATATTTTAAACATTTACCAAAATATTAAAATTATAAAAACATTTTATAAATTTATAATTGCAATTTGATCCAAATAATGAAATTTAAAAAAATATTGTATAAATTTATAAATGCAATTTGATCCAAAATAATGAAATCCAAAAATATCCAACATAAATCCTGAACATGAAATATTATTTCATCCATCTCCTATTTCAAAATAATCAAATAGAACGTACCCAACATTAATACAAATTATAACATACAAAATATATATTCATCAATATCCAAAATATCACATAATGTGATTTGAATCCATACATAAATTACCAGCTTCTATACATATTTATAAACTATCACTACCACCATCGTTGGAGCCACAAGATCCGAGCCATCAATGACTACGCATATCCTTCATGAAATCTTGAAAGCATGCCAATGATCCTCCATTTCACCTGTTCAAATTGAAGGAATACAGATGCATAAAAAGACAACCTCTACAACAACTTAACTAAAAAGAAAACAGAAACTGCAAACACAAATTTCTAATTTCTAAGGATGGCTACATCTCCATGTTTTCAACTACAAACCCCTGCCCATTTTCTTTATTAGCTCTAACACATCTCAATGATCTACTTATTCAAAGCCATGCAACTAATCAAACAAAATCAACATTTGACTACAAGCAATGAACAATTATTAACAAGCCCCAAAATTAGTTTACTGCTGCCACATTATTACTTATTCATTGAACAATTATCAAACTTTGTACTAATTATTCAAAAACATACCATAAATACTTCATGCCATCAACTATCACCATGACCAAGCAGAGTTTTGACATATTGTCCTTTCAAGCTTGTAGATAAGCCAAGAAAAATATTGAGCTTGATTTTGTCGGCCGAAAGAACGTTCAATGCCTCGAATGCCTGGTTTGTTGATAAGCCATCTAATGCAAATAATTTTTCCTGTGCTTTAATGCTCTTATCAGTCATTTCTTTCTCTTGATTGACCATTTCTTGTTCACGATTTTCAGCACGAACCCAAACATCGGCCATGGTAGAAAGATGGCCATTCATATCCTTCATAAAATCTTGCAAGCATGCCAACTCAGAGCGACTAGAGCTCTGATCATTCACTTTCCCACTTCTTCTTTTTTTGGAAATATTCTCTCTTTTAACCTTCTTCGGTGGAGGAGGAGCAGACTCGGTGGTTTGAGTTTCACCATCATCATCACTCAAGTCAATGTTAACTTGTACATTTTTCTCCAAGTCAAAATTGTCTATAGCATCTTCAAATCCCTCAGAAGGCTTTCCTGTTGCATAATCCTTGCCATATATTTCCATCATTAAACGCAAATGAGGAAAAGGTACTCCATACAGATTTCTGCATGAAGAATGAGCCTAAATAATAAAGAAAGAAAATGTCATAATCATATAAAATGAGAAACAATTAAAAGACTGAAAAATGAGGATGCATAATTATTTAAATTTAGCTCACCTTACAAAATTCATCATACACTGATTTCTCCACGGATATCATATTTCGTTCATCATCCCATTTGAATCCACTTGTTCCTAACATTAGAAGAATAGCCCTGAACTTGCCTAGAAGAGTTTTCAGTCTTGAATCAATATGTGGATTTGCTTTCAACCCACAATTTGGAAGTGATTTTCCTATCATTTCTTCCAAATGACCCATATAGTTATTTCGAAATCCATTTTCACATTTCCAATGTGAATCAAGAGATAACTCATGTAAAGCTAAAACGAGGGCTTTATCTTCTTCAATAGACCAAAATCGTTTATTCTTACCCCTACCGATAGCACCATTTCCGGCACCTCCATCCATCCTATGGAGATAACACGCAAAAAGAATAGCTCAATTTAGAAACAAAACTAGTACTATTTCACAAGAGCAAAACCAATGCTCAGTTCAGATTAGCTTCTTTAGTAATTAAGTTAGCATTCAAGAGCAAAACCAATGCCCAGTTCAGATTAGCACAGAGATAGATTGGCAATCTGTTCAGAATTAATGGGAAACCAAAGTCTAGCTAAATTTTTCTAGAATGTGAGGAATAACCAAAACACGCAAGCACGCACTGCAGTAAAAATGGGACCACATGGTTCTCCATCACAATACAAAGAAAGAAGCTAACCAAAAATTTACAAACCCCACTCATAAAGAAAACATATCATGCAAATAGTCAATCTCCTCAAGCTCAAAATTTCAAATGTTCAAGGAAACGTGAGAAATGCACCCCACCTCTTAATTGCTAACTTATACACTTGGAATACGCCACACATCACAAAATCCAACTTATTTCTTTAGGAAAATAAATTTAATTTTCAGGTTATTCTCTACAAAAGAGAAAATTTTGAATCTCCAAAAAAATTCGAACACACTATAGTTAAGGAAAAGAAATCCTTACCTGCAGAAATAGGTTTCTGGATCGGCAAGGCGTGGAGGAATGAAAGCAGCGGAAGAACAGAATATCAGAGAAGCGATGACGGAAGAGATGGCGACATAGAGAAACGTCGGCAGCAAAAGAGTGGAGGAAGAGGGCAACGAGGACGGTAGAGATGAGATTGCAGCTCGTTCCGGTTGTTGAGATTGCAGTGGAAAATCGAAAGAGCGCGGAGATAGATGAGGGTTTCAGAGGGAAGTAGAAGAGGGGAAAGGGAATTGAAGTCCCGACTAATTATGAGGGAATGAAAAATGGAAAAAGGGGGTAATCAAAACCCTGAAAGTAGGTAAAGGGAATGATTAAAAAAGGCTTACCAAACAACAACAAATGGAATAATAAGTTGGGATTCCCTTTCCCTTTCTTCATTCCGTGGAAACAAACGGCCCCTTAATGTCCAGCAACATGCATTGTAGTTACATTCCTATCATCATACAAACGGTCAAGCACTTATTCATTATAACTACCTTTTTATCCTCATATAGACGACGGACGTGAAGGGCACCGAGCATGAGTATGATTGCCATAGTTGCACCAGACACTAAGAAAAAATTACCTGCACAGAACATAGAAGTTGGTTACAGTAACTTCAATACTAGAGCAGATGTAAATGTATAATAGCAACTGATTGACTCACAAAATCCTGTTATTGATATGCAGTATTTTCTTCCATTCTACCATTCAAATGCCATCAAAACTTAATATAAAAGCAAAACTAGCACCAACTAGCCAATTAACAAAACAAATTGCTATGAGGCATGCTTTTTGCTAATTCGCGTCGGACATCACATAGAAACACACGGATTTTCACTACAATATTCATACATAGGTAGAAAAAGTGATGGCTAAAACAGAGGAACGGAAAACAAGGGGTAATGTACAGTATACTCTCCAGTTTCATTTCATTTTGTTTACAATATTATGAGCGCGAGTGATAGATAGTGCAGCGGAAACAAAAGGTTAAGCTGTAGATACATACCCTGCGAACCGCCGCCTTCATTACCGGCCGCGCCGCCGAGGGAAGCTTGCTGCTGAGCAGGTCGGGCCTTGCGTAGAAATGTGATGAACTGCAATCGTCGGTGGTTGTACATCCTGTTGTAGTTCAGCAGCGGAATGCTTCGACAAGCTCTCCATTTCGTCATCTTCTGCTTCTCGTCGGTGTCTGTGCGGCGGCGCGTGAGAGCGAAATATCGGGCGACAGTGTTATCCGGCTAACTATATATAAGGATTTCTTGGGCAAAAATTAAGTAAAATGAGTCATATTCTTTAAATTTATAATTTATCGATAAGTATAAATATAGCATTTTGAGCTAAGCTAAGCTAACACTCCAATTCCAAACACTTTTCTGCTTCAGAAACTTCAATGGCTCCAGAAACAGTAAGATATGGGATAATTGGAGTTGGAATGATGGGAAGAGAGCATCTCATCAATCTCCACCACCTCAGGGATGAAGCTGTTGCTGTAGTCGCCATAGCTGATCCTCACCTCCCTTCCCAGCGCCAAGCCCTCGAACTCTCAAACTCTTTCAACTGGCCAATTCGGGTACCAACTCCAAACATGACTCGCTATGAAATTTTAATGGATATCATCAGCCATCCCAAACCCCACCATGTGTTGGTGGAGAAGCCTCTCTGCACCACCGTTGCACATTGCAGACAGGTTAGCTTAGTTATACCACAATGTTAGTTAGAAGTGAGAATTTACTATCTTCGATTTCAATAGAATAACTGAAAATTGAAGGATATTTGAGTGAGAGTAGTGATGTTGGATCAATGAAATGCTTGCTGATGTAAATGGATTGCTGGAGTTGAGTATTTATGGTTCCTGTGAGTAGGATGTAAAGCCGGGAGCCTCGTATTGCTGTAAAGTGTTCGACGTATCATCTTGCTTTTCATGCTGCTCTTGTTATTTCTGGTATTTGCATTCTGTGATCAACTATCTAGCATCATGTTTCAGGTCATAGATGCTGCTAAAAGCAGACCGGATGTGTTAGTACAAGTTGGATTAGAATATAGATACATGCCACCCGTTGCCAAACTGATTGAAGTGGTTAATGGTGGAGTTCTAGGACAAGTAAAAATGGTGGCTATTCAGGAACACCGGTTCCCATTTCTGGTCAAGGTACTCAGGTGCTACTGTACAAGTCTGGTTTTCGCCAAGCAAGATTCTTGACCTGTTATTACTGTAGGTCAACAATTGGAACCGGTTCAACTGTAACTCTGGTGGTACTCTGGTGGAGAAATGCTGCCACTTCTTTGATCTCATGACGCTATTTGCTGGTGCTAATCCTGTGCGAGTCATGGCTTCTGGAGCTATTGATGTTAATCATAAAGATGAAATTTATGACGGGAAGGTAATTCATCAAGATCGGATTATCACATTTGTAGCATGTAGAGTTTTACACAATTGATTGGACTGTTCGAAGATTTCATCTCTGGCTGTGCTGCTTATTAGTGTGTATCTAGTATTTGGCCTGGCATTCAGTTATATTCTCCTAGGATTAGCTGCTCTTGTTATAAGAGAACCTCGTGCACTTAAATTGGGGGTAAAAGCGATCTTACTCAGCCACCCGATTTTGATGTTACTCAGCCAGTTATGTCTTGCTTTTATGATTTATGTGCTTTCTCCATTTGACAAATATTTTACATCGAGATGAATTCTTTTTGAATTCCCATATCAAAAGCCGAAAATTCCAAAGCAAGCATCAAAGCTACTGTATTTCTCTGTGATGATAACTAAACTTGTTGAGGAAGTGATCACAACGAGGGTGTGAGAATCCTTGTTCACAATGAGTATAATGAATCATCTTCTTAGACCTACTGGTCACATTGTCAAACTCTTGTTTCTGCAGGTACCAGATATAATTGATAACGCATATGTGATCGTTGAATTTGAAAACGGTTCACGAGGCATGCTTGATCTCTGTATGTTTGCCGAAGGCAGTAAAAATGAACAAGAGATATCTGTTGTTGGTGACATCGAAAGGTAATGAAAAACCTCCATTCATCTCCACCTGCATGATATGCACGTGTCGACCCTATGATTCAGGGTGCCATACCCAGTTTTACTACATGTAATTGCAGTACTGCCCTACCACACCAATAGACTAGACTGCTTAGGCATCATTTTTATCAGATCAAAATCTACAGGGTGAGGCATTTGTCCCTGAAGGCGTCCGTTGGGGAGCTCGTGCAGAGGGAAGAGCTGGCGTTAAGACATTAAAAGCCGAGGATGATCGTATAAAGTAAGTTTCTCTTAAATCAATATCCCAAATACAAGTCACAGTTGAATCATTATTAGAACTTTATACTAAATGTTCACTACATACTAGGTATGATGGGCTACATCATGGATCGAGCTATCTGGAACATCTTCATTTCTTGTCAGCAGTAAGAGCAGAGGGCACACAAGCTCCAGCAGTCGGCCTACGCCATAGGAGTTGTTGCAGCTCAACTGTCGATCGAGAAGGGCTGGTTTGTAACCATTGAGGAGGTCATGGAATAAGCAATCAACATCAAGGCTTTATTGATTCGACCATTCTTTGGTGGAACTTGTCTGAACCAAACATTACGGGTGTTTACTACTACCTCCGTCCACGATAAACATGTCCTAACTTTTCCGGCACGGTTTTTAATATTTTGTAACGATAAATATTAAAGTAATGTATTATATTTAGAAGGTGGAGTATAATTCCCCTCCGAAGGTTTTTGTATGAACAGGTGTGGTTTTTTTTTTTTTTTTTTTTAAGTTCCCGAGGTTTCTGAAGTGATGATGGGAGGTTTCTGAAGTGGTGTGGTGAAGTTATTTAATTTTTTTAGTAAAATTGACTTTTTAAGGAATATATGTATTTTGAGCTTGATGTTACATAATTAATGCGATAATTTTTTTTAATATTTTATTTAAAATTAAAAAAAAAGTCTTACCAAATGAATTGCATGCGTTTGTTGATCAAATTCAAAATGCATGGTTAATTGGTAAATAGTATTGATGTAAAGTCAAACAAACTAAAATAATTTATAAATTTTGGGAGGTTAAAACTTTCTTCAGAATTACTATTTTAAAATAAAAGTAGAAAACAAAATAAAAGGAGAAAAAAGAAGAAAATAGTGTATCACTCGGTATATATGATCACATCACGACATAAGAAATGTTAGGTTTTTCGTTATGAGATATAAGGGTGTATATTATGTGTATACGACACTCTAATATCCGATTCGCTTGAAAAAACAAGTATTGATTTGTGAGATTATACAATGTACTAGTATTAGTTAATTAAGTAACTAAACTTCCATAATACAAGTCATTATTATATACTCTGTAACTCCGTCTCAGTTCACTAGTCATTATTATAACATAATCAAGCAATTACCTATGTAATCTCATTTCACACTACGTGAAATTACATACTCATGCCTCAAAAGATGGATAAATATGAGAGAGATTATATAAAACCAAAAAAAAAAGGGGCAAACCCTCAAATACCCAACATCAAATAAGAAAATCAAAATCTACCCACCCCTTTTAATTTATATTTTATTTATCCACATTTTCAAAATTGGACAAGTTTACCCTTAATTTGTCTTTTATGCACATGACCGTCCATCCCTCTCTCTTCCTTTTCTTTATGAAGACTCTCTCTCTCTCAACCTTTTTGTTTCTTTGTTGTTTTTTTGTTGTGTTTTTTTCCTTCCTTTTTCATTATTTTTTTATTTCGTTAATTTCATTTATTTTTCCTTTTCTCTTTTCTATTTTTTTTACTTGTTTTTAGTATTTTTTGTTCTTTTATTTCCTTTTTTTGTTTTTTTTTTTTCCTTTTTCCCCGTTTTCCATCATTTTCAGCCTTTTTCCACTTTATTTTTTATTTTATTCAATTTTTACTTAGAACGACTAACGATATTTAAATTTCGTACTGTAACTAAGGAATGGTACGAAGTACGGCTGAACTGTTCGTTCCGACTTCTAATAACAAAACACATATTCGTACCACTATCGAAGAAAAAGATTCCAATCAACTTCTTAAAACTACATAAAAAAGATAACAAATACCTTTCGCAAAGCAAATTAAGATTCATGCAAATTCGTACTAGTATCGAACAAGAAGTACGATATGTTTACATCGATCCTTTACTTGCACACAAGGCAAAAAATATAACATAATTTTCAGGTAAAAGACGTGTACAATGTAGCAGTAGGAAGTACGATCTCTTGAAAATCAAACCGAGGTAAAAAAAGATTTCATGCATTTTTAGAGTTCAAAGTACGAATCTGGCAAAATCGTACCATGACGAGGGAATAGAAAATATAAACAACAATACAAAATTCATAAAAAATTGTTCGATACTCAGAAAGACTGAGACGAATTCGTACCATTCATTAATGATATGAATGAATGAATATTTGTTATCCTACTTTTTTAAACAATCTTGACAAGTTACGGTACGATATTATGAATTCGTACCGTTACGGTACGATATCATGAATTCGTACCGTAAATTTCCATTACAAAGAGAAAAAAATTATGAATTTGTACCGTAACTTTCCATTGCTTTCTAAACAATCTCGACAACTTACGGTACGATATTATGAATTCGTACCGTTACGGTACGGTATTATTAATTTGTATCATAACTTTCCATTACAAAGAAAAAAAAATTATGAAATTGAAATTCACTAATGGTGGCAGCTTGTGAAGAGGGGGGAAGGGGTGTGGTCGGTGATGGGCTGAGAGGATGGGTTGTAGATTCAACCCATCAATTACTCTTCAAATCATCAACAAACCTTAATTATGAAGGGCTGAAGAAGGGCTACGAAAGCACATCGCATCCATGACCTCTTCCTTTGCTACTATAGTTGATGACGAGGAAGACCCGGTGAGGACAGAGGAAGGCGGTGGATGGCGCAGCAGCAGTCCGGCAACAGTTCCGGCGATGCTACTGAAGTGGGCCGGCCTCAAGGATTCCGACCCATAGCCGGAAAGCGGCGATTCAGAACTGGGGAGTTGAGCTTGAGGTCGATGACCTCATGTTGATGGCTGCCGCTAGTACTGTTCCCGCTCTTCCTCCATCGAGATGACCATGGCCATCTCTCCCACGCTGCGCAGAAACCCTCTCACTCCATAGTCGAAGGCGTTCTTCTCTGCGACGCCGGAGCAACGATGGCAGCAGTTCGTGGTGGCGGCGCTCTTCTCTGCGGCGGTGCTGGAAGCATGGTGTTGACAGAGAGAGAGGATGGAGAAAGTAGAAAAATAGGGAGAGAGAGAGAGAGGAGGAAGAAGAAATCGTGCCCCATTTTGGAAGGAAGAGGAAGAGAGACGAGAGAGAGGGGATGAGAAATAGAGATTCAAATTTTGAATTTGATTTGGGGATAGTTGGGGTACTTTTGTCCTATTTTGAAAGATTGAGTATTTAGATAGTAGATTAAAAGGGGTGGGTAGATTTTTATTTTTCTATCTAAGAGTGGATAGAACACCCTATTACCACAAAAAAAAAAGTAATACGTTATTTCTTCAGTTCACTAGTCATTATTATAACATAATCAAGCAATTACCTATGTAATCAAGAAATACACTCATCAAACCCTTTATTTTATAAAAGTCAAGATATTATTATAAAAAAATAAAACATCACATTAAATCTAAAAAATTTCTTTCCGTCGAATTTTGACGGGCTACAAAGTAGTTTATTATAATTCACCTAGGTGGATTGTCAAGACATAATCCTTTAATTGTAGTTGTTAGTACAATTAAATTAGTGGCATCTTGTAGTACCATTTAATTAATTAGGTTTTGGATTGAGATTTAGTAAAACTAGTTATGCACCCGTGCGACGCACGGGGTATCCTGAGTTTTTTTGCATATTTTGAGAATTATGATTATAATTAATGAAATTTTAACGATATACATAATTATTTTATTGTTTAATATATATAAGTCATATTTGGTTCCAAATTTAAGAATTCAGTATGTGATAATAAATTGATTTTATAATTATAACATCATTGATCAAAAGAAAAATTAATTATAATTCATTGTTATAGATATTTTTTTAATTTTCCCGATGGACAATAAATATGTTAAATATTAAATGATTTTTACAACTTATTTTTATATTTATTTTTGGAAATCAATTTTACAACATCTTAAATAAATCCAATTTTATATAATTTGATTAATAATTTATGTTTATTATCGATACATGTATGTACTTTATGGATAAGAAGACAAAAAAATTCTACTTTATTTGTGGCAAGCTTCTTAACCGCCAACATATACAACTTCAAGGAAAAAAACATTGTCTCTATATCATAGACAACAACGAAATAATAATTGAAAGTTGAAAATAAATTAATAACGACAATGTTCTAATTTCAAAAAATAAATAACAAATATCTCAACTAAATTTCCATTCAACATCAAAGACATTTATTGGAGTTTATGAGAGATTTAACTTTCTTGCGATCTATTGGAGTTTATAAGAGATTTTTTACACTCCAATCTTCTTCCTCTGTGGTGATAAAGTATAAAATTAAAAAGTAGGTGAAGTATGTGAATGATTAGATAACATTTTACTGAAATTTATATGCATAGAGCAATAGAAAATTAGGAAAGAAATTAATAATTTCCATGATTATTGTTTTTTAACGTCCTATTAATTGTTTGATTAAAAAAATTTATTATACAATTATGATATACCTTTATTAAAAAGTATTTCCAAAAATAGTACATTAACAAAGTTAAGTTACTAAAAATGACTTTCAGTAACTGTTATTATTATCTTGATAATTGAAAGCAGCATATACAAAAAAAAAAACAAAAAAAAAACAATGTATAAATTGGTCATTTATACCCACTTATATGTAGTAGTAGTATACAAACTAAGTCTTATGGATTTTACTATGAAATAAAATTATTTCAATTTAATAATTTAATAATAAATTCAAAAAATATGTTTAGTTTCTTTTGTAGGTGTGGTGCCACGATTAGATGTGGTCAAGAATAAAAATAACTTTAATTTAAGTGATATTATCATCTAATAGTAATTTTGAAAAACAACAATTAATAATAGGGTTTTTGTGGGTATATCTAGAATTGTCTATACAACATTTAATGTATAATTTATTGGTTATAATTAAATAATGGCAGAATTAGGGTGTGGTCCATGATTAGTGCGCAATTTGTAGCTCATTTGCAAGATTTTTGTTCTTGTAAATAGTAACTTATTTTTCTATAATTAATTTGTATTTTGATTATTGATTAATTATTCATATATGCATTAGTTATTATGTATTGGCTATTATTATAAATTAATCATAAAGTTTGTTGATATAAATGTACATTATTTCTTCTAATTAATTCATTGAAATGTTCTAAAATAGAATCGGTAACTACTAAGCCTACTATTATATATTACCTCCGTCCATGAAGAGTAGACAAAAAAATTTTGGCGCGGAGTTTAATGCATTGTGATGATATATTGATAAATTAAAGTGTTAAAATGTTAAAGTAGAATAATTGTAGGTCCCTTTAATATTTTGGTGAGTGTTAAAGTATTAAGAGGCAACTACGATTTTGTCCCTTTTGAAGATAAAAAAATTAAATTTTGCCAAAATATAAGAAAACACAAAATTTGCCCATTTTTTGTATGGTGGGACTAAAATGCCCCTTAAGCCAAAATCATTTTTTTTTTCAATTTTTGTTCTCCCACTCATATTTCAGTTTTTTTTTTATTTTATTTTTTATTTATTTTTTTACTGTAAGGAGTCACAAAATATTTTGATTTTTTCTACCAATAACATGGTAAGAAATCATCAATTTCTTATCTTTTTCTACTCATTTCGTAAAAAAAATTATCTTTCATTACGTTTTACCAAATAACTTAGTAAGAAATATTATAATTTCTTATAATATTTTAGAAATTTCTTACGAAAAATTTTGGTAACAAATTTGACAAATTCTCCAATTTCTTGAAAAAATGAAAAAAAATTAATTAATTAATTGTACAGGGGATGGTAAGAAAATCACATACATTGGTAAGAAATTACATCACATTTCTAACCACTTAATCATTTATTAAGGCAGTTTTAATGCAGTTTTGGACATTGAGGATAGGTTTCAAGGACATGAGGTCGGCAGACATGAGATAGAAGATTTTCAGAGGTGCCTTGATGAGTGTGGGCTGCAGGAAATTAGAGCAATTGGCTCAGTTCACTTGGTCAAATAACCAGGAAGGGCAGAACCATATTTGTTCAAACATAGACCGGTGTTTTGCAAATGGAGATTGGTTCACTGAGTACTCAAATGTTGTGGTGGAGAGAATTGAGAAGGGAATATCAGATCATTGTCCACAACTCCTCATATTTGAAGAAAGAGAAGTTAGAAGAGGTTTGTTTAAGTTTTATAATGTTATTGCTGACCATGCAGACTTTGAGCATATTCTGAGAACTCATTGGACTACTGGCAATATAACAAACTGTTGTTTGAAGGATATCTGGGTGAAGTGCAACCGTTTGAAAGCTCCACTGAAAGAACTCAACTCCCAATGGTTCCTTAAAACCCATGAATGAGTTGAGACCATTAGAAACCAGTTGAAAACTCTCCAAGGGAATCTGCAAATGGAGACTACACCAGTATATATATCTGAGGAAAGGGGATTACTTGAGGCACTGGAGAAATGGAGTGCAATAGAGGAAAAAATATGGAGGCAGAAAGCTAGAATTGATTGGGTAAATCTGGGGGACTCTAATACCAGATTTTTCCATGCATATGCAAAAAGCAGGAAAGCTACTAATGCCATTCATAGACTGGTAAAGGAGGATGGAACTGTGTGTCTGGGGCAAGAACATATAAAGCGAGAAGTGAGGGAGTTCTATATCCAACTAATGGGGACAGCTGCTGAGGAATTAAGGATGGTAGATAAATTAGTAATGGAGAGAGGGCCAAAATTACTACCACATCAGCAACAGATGTTGATAACTGACTGCTCAGCTGAGGAAGTTACAGAAGCATTGTTTAGCATGAGTTCTGAGAAGGCTCCTGGCATTGATGGATATAATGCCTACTTTTTCAAGAAAAGTTGGAATGTCATAGGAGAGGAGGTTATCAGAGCAGTGCAACAATTCTTCTTTACTGGTCTCCTGCCAAGTGAAATAAATGTTGCTCTTTTAACACTCATCCCAAAGTGTGAAAATGCTTCTTCAGTTAGAGAATTTTGACCTATAGCTTGCTTGTACTATCCTGTACAAGATCATCTCTAAAATATTGGCAAATAGGCTGAAAGGAGTGTTGGATTCAATTATAGGGGGGAGTCAGTCTGCATTTGTACCTGGGAGATTGATCTTTGATAACATCATCATAAGCCATGAATTGATTAAAAGCTATAACAGGAAGCAGACATCTCCTAGATGTATGATAAAGGTGGATATACAAAAGGCCTATGACTCTGTAGAGTGGCCTTTTGTGAGGCAGATGTTAGTGGAGTTAGGTTTTCCTTTTAGATATATTCAATGGATTATGGTGTGTTTAACCTCTGTGTAGTATGTTATTAATGTGAATGGAGAAGTGACAGAACCGTTCCAGGCAAGAAAAGGATTGAGGCAGGGAGATCCAATCTCTCCCTACCTTTTTGTGATATGTATGGAATACTTAAATAGGAGTATGTTGGGATTACAATTGAATAGACAGTTCAAGTTCCACCCTAGGTGCAAGAGGTTAAGGATAACTCATGTGAGCTTTGCAGATGACCTGCTGCTATTTACAAAAGGGGATGTACAATCTGTGCAACAAGTGATGAGGCTGTTAACTGAATTTGCACAGACTTCAGGGCTTAAGGCAAACCAGATGAAGAGTAATATATATTTTGGAGGTGTCTCTGAGAATATAAAGCAGGAAATATTAAGTTTAACTAGGATGAGAGAGGGGAGCCTTCCTTTCAAGTATCTAGGGGTACCTTTATCATCTCAGAAGTTGAGTATTATGCAGTGTCAGCCCTTGGTTAAAGCTATTCTACAGAAGATAATTGGATGGGCAACAAGATTCTTATCTTATGCTGGTAGGCTGCAGTTGATCAAATCAGTGGTGAGGGGGATTCAGACCTATTGGTGTCAAATATTTGTACTTCCACAAAAAGTTTTCAAACTTATCCAACAGGCCTGTAGGGTATTTTTGTGGACAGGAAAGGCAGATCTTTCTAAAAGGGCTTTAGTAGCTTGGGAAAAGATTGAGATGCCATTATGTGCAGGAGGTTTGAGCATTGTTAGAATGAAATGGTGGAATAGAGCAGCTCTGTGTAAGCTGCTCTGGAACTTAATTCAGAAGAAAGACAAATTGTGGATAAAATGGCTTCATGAGTATTATATCAAAGGGCAGGATGTGTGGAGCATGAGGATCCCTCAGCAGAGCTCATGGATGGTTAGAAAGATTTTTGGAGCTCGTACTTATATGGAAAATGTGCAGGAAAGGGGTGTTTGGTTGCAGCAGGCATCGTTTTCTATAGGGAAGTTCTATAAGGTGTTGGTAGGGGAGCCTGTGAGAGTTCCATGGGCAAAAATGATGTGTCAAAACCCTGCTCCAGCAAAATGTAAGTTCATCACCTGGCTCTTATTACATGATAGGCTGCCAACCTGTATCTACCTCCAGAAAATAGGGTTGCAGGTAGATCAGATATGCTGTCTGTGTGGGCATGAACTGGAAACTGTGGATCATCTTTTCTTTAAATGTTCATTCTCGACTCAAGTCTGGGATGGAGTGAGTGCAATGTGTGGAGTTAGAAGAGGGGCTCAATCTTGGAGTGATGAGTATAGGGAACTCACCGCTTCATGCACCACTAACAGTGGAGGCCAACGGATGTATAGATGCATGATAGCGGTGTTGGTGTATTTCCTTTGGAAGGAAAGGAACAGTAGGAGGATGCAAGACAAGAAGGCTACTGGAGAGAGTATATTGAGGCAGTGCAAACTGATTTTGGCTTGGAGTGTAAAAAAGGATAGAAGGTTAGGTAAATATACAATAGTATAGAGATATAGTTGAGTTCGGTGGTGTGTGTTGCTTGTTTGTTGAGCTTGGATGTAATTATGCAGTTTGTGGAAATGGAAATGAAAATTCGTACCAAAAAATAATAATCATTTATTAAGGCACTATTATTAGTTTCATAAATGAAAAAAAAATTACACATGTTGGTAAGAAAATTGTTAGTTTTCTTACCATTAAACGGCAAAAAATTATTAAAAAAAACTATAGATATAGTAAGAAATTTGATATCTTCTCGTCTTTCGCGGCTCACAGCTGTCATCAGCCGAATAATTCCTACAATAAGAAATGATGCAATTCTTATATAACTTGAAAAACAATAAGAAATTGCAACTACTGCTAGGGGTGAGCATTCGGTTATTTGGTTTGGTTTTGCCTTAAAATATAACCAAACCAAATAACAAAAAAAATTAAGATTACATCCAAACCAAACCAAAATTATTTTGGAAACCAAACCGAATTAACCAAAATAAATATTTGATTATTTTGGTTAATTCGGTTTGACCAATTTTTTTTCATTTCTTTTTAATACTAAATATGATATCATTCCAGTACCAATAATTCATAAAATCAAAACAATACAAATATAAGATTAAGAGTTTAAAAAAATAACCAACAAATAAATATTATATCAAACAAAATAATAATAAGTAAATTCAATATTAAACAAAACAATTGATAAGTACATACGTTGCAATCGTTGTAAAAAAATAAAAAATAACCAAATCATTCAAAATCAACAATATTAGACGTTTTCAGTGTTCAAAAAGTCACAAGACACCAATACTAAATATGAAAATAAGAAGATTAAGAGTGACCAATTTTAGAAAATACTATAAACATATACAATTAAAATTTTAGTATATAAATATTATTAATTCAAATACTATAATTTGGTTTTTCGGTTTTATTTGGTTTTAAGAAAATGAAACCAATCCAAACCAAAAAACCAAAAAATAATTAATTTCAAACCGAATTAACCAAATTAATTTGCTCACCCCTAACTACTGCAACAAAACAAGTCAAAGAACAACAAATAATCACCAATTTTAAACCCTAAATGCTCAGTCTTTTATTACCAAAAATAACGTAAGAAAAAATGTCAAATTCTTACCAATTTATCAAACAAAACAAAGTAAGAAAAATGATAGATTCTTACCACTCAGTCTTTTATTACCAAAATAACTTAAGAAAAATGGTAGATTTTTACCAATTTATCAAACAAAACAAAGTAAGAAAAATGATAGATTCTTATGAATTATCATCAATTGTAAACCCTAAACGTCAATCTTTTATTACCAGAATAATGTAAGAAATTATCTAAACCCTAATTCTAGAATTATAGTAAGAATCACTAAAATTATAGTAAGAATATTCGGTCGATTCTTATCAAAAAGAAGCAGTTAATTCGTAAACCCTAAATACTCAGTCTTTTATTACCAAAATAATGTAAGAAAAATGTCAGATTCGTACCAATTTATCAAACAAAACAAAGTAAGAAAAATGACAAATTCTTACCAATTATCATCAATTACCAAAACAATGTAAGAAATTATCTTAGCACAGTGTTCACATCACTAAAATTACAGTAAGAATTTTCGGTCGATTCTTACCAGAAATAAGCAGTCAATTCGTAAACCTTAAAATTTCTAGAATTTGTTGCAGTAAAATCAGACAAGAAGAAGAAGAAGAAGAAGAAGAAGAAGAAGAGGTTAGGGTTTTCAGATTTGGGTTTATTTTTTGTAGATCTAGGGTTTTTTTACACAAAACTAGGTTTTGTATACATGTTTTTTTTTTTGCTTCTTCTTCTTCAGTGGCGTCAGAAGTTCTTGTCCAGCAGCTGCCGCCTCCGTCGTCTACGTCGGTGGAGGGGAGGAGAAATGTTGCTAGGATTTTAGAGAGAGAGAGAGAGGGGGAAGGGCTGGAGCTTTTAGAGAGAGAGCTCTCAAAGCCCGAAGCATGGGAGGCTGGCCGCCTAGAGCACATCGACGCCGGAACCTGAAGAACGCCAGAGAAGGAAGAGAGAAGATGCATCGATAGAGAGAGAGAGAGGAGTTTCTAGGGTTTTTAGAGAGAGAGAGAGAGGGGGGGAGATAGAAGATGCAGAGAGAGATAGAGAGAAAAAAAATTGAATGTTTTTTTTGTAGAGAGAGGTAGAGTATGTACACATGAAGGAGGGGTAAATTTGGAACATTACTTAAATTTGGGCATTATTTGTGTGTTTCTTATAATTTGGACAAATATTGAAATTTTAACCTCTTAGGGGACAAAATGATGCATTTTTTCAAGTATTAAATTGTTAAAGCTATAAGGCTCATTACTAAAAAAAGAAAGTGTCTATAGATGGTAGACGTCCCAATAAAGTATTAGTGTTTAAAAATCGTGGACAACCAGAGTATTATATAGATATATAAATCGACATTTAATTCATCCTTTAATTACGCATGACATCAAGCATGCAAGTAGATTATAATTAAAATTAGCATAATTAATTCAATTTCTATACTTATAGTTGCGTTTTAATTAGAAAAATCTTGTAATTCTATAGCTTCTAGTTCAGAGTCCATGTTATGCAGTCTCATATTTTCTGTGAGCCTCAAGACTTGCACATTTTTTTATATATAAGAAGCATTGACTTGCATTCACCATATATTGAGATTGGAATGTTGTATAAATTGAGTAAATGAGTACATTAAATTACTTACTATTTTTTTTTTTCAAAAATGAAAAGACATACAAAATTTACTATTTATAGGATAAATAAGTTGCTCAATGTGATAAATTGACAAGCTATAGCTCATATTACGATATAGATGAAATCTATATTAAAATATTGAGGGACTCGGATGGGTGTATAATCCATGTATTATGTTTTTAAATGAGGGACTCGACATGTATGAGTAATTTTGTACCATTATATTAACAAATTATAATATTTCATAGTCTACATTTTCATTTATCATTACAATTTACATAATTTATAAAAATAAAAAAGATCAAAATGACATGGACAATTGTTGGTAAAAGCGTAGCGAATTTTGCTTTAACTCCTTTCATGGATCCTTTTGTGTCTGACCTTACGCACTTGAGCATTGTTCAAAATTTAACGATTATGATTTTATTCTTGCAACATCTTCCACATCAATCTTGCATCTATTAGAAAAAGAAAGTGAGTTGAAAGATCAGAAAATAACTGTGAGTGTTTTAGCTAACAAATTTTATAATTTATAGGCACAATACAATGATAAAATTAGAAAGAAATTAATCGCATACCATAATTGTGCATTTGTAACGTTAAATATTAATTATATAATTAACATAATTAGTACACAAATGAAACCTAATAATTTCTAAAAATGGCATACTAATAAAAATGGAAAACCGAATTACTAAAATCAGCCCGTAGTTATTATACATATAGATATATATTAGAAGAAAATATTACTAATATGTTATTTCATGGGCCTATAAAAATTTAAAATAAAAGGATGACAAATTTTTGTCATTTACAATAGTTGTAATTATAATTCTTAAACACTTTTCTTGCATTCATTCTCTTACCCCAACTAAATTGCGTGAACGATGTAAATATCTAAAAAAATTCAAAATTTCAAGATCTAAATTTTTCTTCAAGTCATAATTATTATAACTATTAGAATCTCTCAAATTTTATGAGTTTAGTTTGAAAACAAAAACTGAACAAAATTACATAGAATTGTTGTAGAAATTTAATTAGGAAAAAAAAAAAAACAAAGATTATAGTAGAAGAAAAAGAAGATCACAAACTGAAAATCATAATAACTCATTATTCACTATTTCTGAACCTTACGGCAGTCTTGATCTTCTTCCTATTGATTGTAGAAGAAATTTGTCATCCAAGTTTCTATTTCACAATGCTCCATCATGCTTCTCATTTAATCTACCATGCACTTTATCGCCAAATTATAAATCTGCAGTACCGTATATTTGTTTAAATATAAAAAATAAAAAACATTTGAATTGTTTGAGTGTTTTTGATTGTAGAATTCCTGATTATATAGGACATAAAAAATGATAAAATAGGAAAAACATTAATTTGTAAACATTAATTTTGCTTTTGTAACGTCTACAATAATTGATTAATTGAAACTTATTAATGTATATTTATGATATAGTACTAATTATAATTATAATTTCTAAAAATGACAATTTAAAAATAATAAAAATATAAAACTACTAAAAATAGCTATCTATATTGTAAAATATAATTTTACATATATACATATATATATAGTATTTAATTACATATTAATTACAAATTAAAGTTGGTAAACATAAATGTAAATAAATGCTAGTAGTTAATAAACTGACTTACTATATAAAGGCTTCCGTAGCTACTACTTCCTTTGTTTCAAGATTGGTGACCCCTTTTTTTTCCTTCTTTTCGGCACGCATTTCCACGCTTCTCGATGATAGGTTTTAAAATAATTTTTTGAAGTATTTTTTCATTTACAAGATACTACGTGTGTTGTAGTATCTTGTAAATGAAAAAATACTTCAAAAAATTATTTTAAAACCCATCATCGAGAAGCGTGGAAATGCGTGCCGAAAAGAAGGAAAAGAAAGGGGTCACCAATCTTGAAACAGAGGAAGTATTAAATACGAGTACTATATAGATACTCTGGTCCAATTAAATTGAGAGATCGGCCAGCCCTACTAATAAATCAAATCCGGCCCAACAATTTATTTAATACACATCCAAAACCCAGATTTGGTGATACGAACCTTCGCAGATCCGTATAACTTACGCACGCGGAAGACTGAATCGAACTAATGGAAATCCCAATACGTCTACGAACTAAACCCCCTAAGTAATATAGATAAGCCGAAACCTCTATATCCCAAAGAGACGGTCGCCGAGCCACACGGGGACGCTGAATGACACACAACGAGGGATGATGAACTCGTTGATTCGCCGGATAAGGAATTTCTTGGTCACACCAAAAGAAATTCAAAGAATTCTCAAGAGAGAAATAAACTCAAATTTTATTCATCAATAATTGTTCAATCTTCGTCACCTATCTAAGAGCCATATTTATAGGCTTCAAAAAAGTCCTAATCCCACAAGGAAACTAGTTAAAAACCTATCCCAACATATACCAAACCAAATCCTAGTCTAAAAAGGAATAAAATCACCAAAATAATGCTGAAAATAGTCCTATCAAATATGGTACTAATAAAATCCGAAAATTAATAAAATAAACAACTAAATAAACTACAAAATATTATCTTCACTTTTCAACCCATATCATCTTTAATTCTTGGCCCATGAATTGAAATCCATGATCTACGGGCTGCATCATTCCCCTCCTCTTGAAGAGGATTTGTCCTCAAATCCTGGCCGTCTCCCACGTCAAAAGGAAAGAAACTTTGCTTCTCCTTCTCTTCAAATTCCTCCAACTTCTTTATCCCCTTGAACCCGATCAAATGTTCGCTCCCTCGAATGGATAATAAATCATGAAATGCATCTTTGGAAGAAACATCATCGAATTTCTGCACAAATGAATAAATAGAAGAGAATTCAATATCATTAGTGGCCAAAACTTTACCCTTGCTACAATTTGCCCCCACAAACTTCTCCTCCTTTTCGACCCACTCCAAGTCATCACTCCGATCAAGTAGAGACTGATGCATCAACTCATTCTCCTTTGTCTCTACTTCCTCCTCCTTAGGCTTCACCATCTCCGCCTCTTTTTGCAGCTGTACTTGATCCTCACAAACTTGTTTCTCAACAACCAATGGAGTAAAAGAAACAAGGGACACAGTATCCTCGATATGCATGATGTTATCTTCATCATCCACTTGATTCTCTACACTCGGAACTCCATCATCAATTAAAGTAACCGCAGGAGGTGCTTTGATTACTTCCACCACTTGACACAATTCTTTCAAGATTTCCAAGATCTTCAGTTTTGAATCTTCTATCTCATCTCTGGTCACAACTCCACCACTATCACGAATTGGTTTAGAGAAACTCGTACATTCTGACCTTGGCTTCACATATGCACGTGTATACACCTTCGGCTGCTCTTCTTCCTCCCAACAACTTCTCTTTGAATATGAAACATTAGCAGCTTGAGGTCGCCTCCAATCGGTCTGAATCTGTTTCACCTTATTGATTCTCTCATACACCGGTTCCAGCTGAGCTCTCAACATCTTTCCAAACTCCTTCTTCATCGCCTCTATCATGAATTTCATTTGTGGATCAACATCAAGAGGCTGCTCACTCGACATACCTGCAAAACAACTTTTTCCTCTTTTTTTTTTTTTTTTTTTTTACACAAAAACGAAAATGTTAGCTAAAGAAGATCCTCACCACCTCACAAGCCCTCGTGTATCGCTCAAAGAGAAAACACTCAGCACTCGTGTATCGCTCAATGATATATGGCTTTTACCCTCTTTTAGTCTCACACTCTCTTGCCTTTTACCACTCAAAATCTCTCAAAAAAAATAACTCCAATCGACGAATCAACAAACACGAAAAATAGAAAAACAACTAAGGGCTCTAGACGAAAGAAACTCAAAAGAACAAATAAAAAAAATGAAAACCAAATGACACAAAGACGATTTTGGAATTTTTGTACTTTTTTTTTTTTTTTTTTTTTTTTTTTAATCCACCGAAGGTAGATTACGAGAATTAGACAAACGGGACCAACGAAATCATTCGACCCTATCTTGAACGTGAATGGAAAGAACGTGTATTGCGAGAGGCAGTATAATTTCGAACTATGAACTGAAGAATTAAATCTCAACTTCAACGTGTATTATAATAATCCCATATCTCAAACTAATCCAAGATGAATGATGTATTGCGAATTTTTTTCACAATATTAGCACAACACACAACTTTGCAATTAATACTCCAATGATGACACTAAGAAAAATCTGACAAATAATCAAATTAAGGACCGAACTAAACCTCAAATTACGAACATATATTTCTACCCACGCAAGCTGCGACAACCAATCAACAACAAATCTGAATAATCAACATGAAATACCCAGCATACGAACCCAAACAGATCTACCAATGAATGTTGATTTTTTTTATTTTTATGACGTATGACGCAAATCATGAACAGACACGAAGAAAACACAAAGCAACAAACGATTACTTGATTCAGACGCACACAACGGAAACACGCAAGAAGGAAACATAAAAGAACCTGATATATGGATTTATTATTTTTTTTTTATGACACTGACTCAGATAGATACGAACGAAAATAGAAGAACGAAGAAACCTGGATAACGCATTAACCTAGGCTCTGGTGCCAAATGATACGAACCTTCGCAGATCCGTATAACTTACGCACGCGGAAGACTGAATCGAACTAATGGAAATCCCAATACGTCTACGAACTAAACCCCCTAAGTAATATAGATAAGCCGAAACCTCTATATCCCAAAGAGACGGTCGCCGAGCCACACGGGGACGCTGAATGACACACAACGAGGGATGATGAACTCGTTGATTCGCCGGATAAGGAATTTCTTGGTCACACCAAAAGAAATTCAAAGAATTCTCAAGAGAGAAATAAACTCAAATTTTATTCATCAATAATTGTTCAATCTTCGTCACCTATCTAAGAGCCATATTTATAGGCTTCAAAAAAGTCCTAATCCCACAAGGAAACTAGTTAAAAACCTATCCCAACATATACCAAACCAAATCCTAGTCTAAAAAGGAATAAAATCACCAAAATAATGCTGAAAATAGTCCTATCAAATATGGTACTAATAAAATCCGAAAATTAATAAAATAAACAACTAAATAAACTACAAAATATTATCTTCACTTTTCAACCCATATCATCTTTAATTCTTGGCCCATGAATTGAAATCCATGATCTACGGGCTGCATCATTTGGTCTGAGCCGACCCGAGGTCCGACTCACTCAAATAATAGGTAGACTCTTCCCCTCTCTGTCTCTATTCCACTCGAATTTTCCTTTCTTCGACCTTTCGCCGCCGCAGCAGCCTGAGTCACTTAATGGTAAGCTTAGCTTTAATTTTATGATTCCTTTGAGAATTTGTGTGTGTCCTATAACGGATTTAGGAAGATAATATGATTTGTAGAGTTGTGTTGTTAAAGCCCTAGGTTCATTTGGTTTGGTTTGGGGAATTGAGATTGCCAATCGAGGTGGATGTATAAAAAGAGTCATGTCAGTTTTAATTTTGATACAACTTTGGGGATCGAAAACCTATCAAATTTGGGTTTATTAATTTATTATTTTGTATAAAATTATTAGTATTTAGAAATATTTAAAGTTTTGAAAATTCTAATTCTCTATTTAGTCTTATTAATCAATTATTTTTATTTAATTTATTGATCCCATATCGATTTTTGAGAGAGACGACTTCATCAGGAAACTCAAATAGTAGTATAATAGAATTATTCGGTTTTATCTTCATTTTTTTTCTAATTTAATTTAATTTAATTTTTTTTGAATGGATCTAACAAACTATACTCTCAACATAAATAATTATATTATTATTTTTTATAAGAAGTGAGTCCCGTCGAATTTCGACATGCACTAAACAAATAAAATAAATAAAAATCACAATCCTAACCAAAAAAAGCACGCCACTTCAGCCATGGCCGCGGTCCATATCAATCCCGACGAAGAATCCGATTCCAATTTAGAGTCGTATCTGTAATTCGGGTTTGACGCGTATAAGGCCTGGATCCCCTCCACGTCATCAGTCCGGAGCCCCACTTTCTTCGTTCTCGGACTCAAACTAGGGTACATAATCGCCTCCTTCCCCGACGAGTGAGCCAGGCATACTTAATTGACAACAAATCCCAGGCATCCAGGCTATTTCACAATCGTAGACTCTCTCTCTCCCACTCGAATTTTCTTTCTTCCACCTTTCGCCGCCGCAGCAGCCTGAGTCGATCAATGGTAAGCTTGGCTTTAATTTTATGATTCCTTTGAGAATTGTATGTGTGCGTGTCCTATAACGGATTTAGGAAGATAATATGATTTGTAGAGTTGTGTTGTTAAAGCCCTAGATTATTTTCGTGAAGCCGAACAAATCCCAGGCTATTTCACAATCGTATACATATGGAGTATAAAGCTAGCTTGGTTTAGGGTTTCTGATAATTCTGAATCTGAAACAGGCGAAAACGAGGGGCATCTCCGACCGCGAGTTGAGACTTCGCAAGCGGAATCTCATGAAGCTGCCGGATGAGGAATTGGCCAAAATCCAGGTATATTTCACAATTATATTTTGACTATTCAAATAAAATTCTATACATACGTACATACATACATACATACATGTTATTTTGTCTTCTGCTAGTGAATTCAGATATAATTCTCAAACTGAAACAGGCAAAAGCGTTGGGCATCACCAATCACGGGATGAAACTTCGCATTAGGTATCCCAAGAAGAGGAGCGAGAGGACGTTAGAAGAATTGGAGGCAGAGAGACGCTTCTGTGAAAGATCCCATGCCGCATACCTCCAGGAACTTAAACAATTTGCCAAGATGAAATCCCAAAGGTTAAAAGAGGAAGAAGAGAAAGAGCCATGGCCACCTGAGTGGAAACCAATCAAGGAATCCCGCCAATACAAATGCAGAATGATTACCTCCTTCGTGGACGATCCTTGGGGTGTCCAAAACATGAACGACGACGACTTCAAACGCAGCTCCTTATTCAAAGCGTGCTGCGATAATGATGATGATCCTCAACTCTTGAACAAACTTAAAGCACTCATCGCTCAAGTTCGTGATAGCAGGGTAATAATATATTTCATATTTCTTATTTTTCCTTTCATAAATAAAGTTTGATACGTACATCACATCCCCTTTAATTAATTATATTCTAAACCACTTTCTTTTTCACTATTTACAAAAAATAAATAAATTATATTGTTTACGTTGCTTGCGGTTGTTGTTTAACCATGATGTTGAATTTTGTTAGGGATATGATGTTCGCTGGGTTCCTAGATTTTGTCGTTTCACGCCAATCAAAGATGTCCGCAGACGTATGGAGGACCGCGTTTATAACGAGTTTGTCAATGAGATGTTGGAATGTGTCGTTGAAAGAATTAACGCCCGAGCTAAGGTATGTATATTATCATATACTACTACTACTACTACTACTATATTTTGCTGTGTTTTTTATAATTAATTAGGGTATGTTGAATGCAGAAACATGGTGAAGTGTACAAGGCGCCCTTTGAAGTAAAACATATTGTTCAAGCACTGCCCAACAGATATTGTTTGATCACATTTTCTGGGAGGTTAATTTCAGATAGTGGGGTGGAGGCTGTGAAGGATGTCCAAGCCATGGTATATTTGATGGGAGGGGATTATTATGATTGTGTAGAATGGAGGTTTAAACCCGAGGAGGAGCCAGGTGAAGATGGTGAAGATGGGCCGAATCCTGTTCTAATTCATGAACATCTACTCCTGATCTTGAACTTCTTGATGGGGCTGAGTACTGATCCCAGTCTTGAACTTCCTGAAAGAAAAGGAACGCCGCCCAGGTGGAATTAAGACTGCATTATAGGATAGAGTTTTGTGGTGTAATTTAGATTGAATTTGATTACTCATCCTGTTTTTATTAAAATGTTTTCAGGTGGAGAGCACGGAGTGCCGTGAAGGGAATATAGTGATCTAGTTTATGATATCTTATTATGTTGAAGTGTTTTAGTATGTTTTATGTTAACGGAGTAGTGGTAACTATGAATGATTGTAGTTTCAAAATGTTTAGAGGTTTTGGTTGTTTGAATATTTCGACGATTATGGTATTCAGGATTTTAACTCGTGTGTTTGTTCACTTGAAGATTGTGCTTTTGTCGCAACATATCTATGGTTTGATTGTTGGTTTTTAGTAAGTAAGTTTGTTGATTTCTATTAAAAATATTTTATTTAAATCTATTTTATTTCTTGTAAATGATTGGTTGAATGAAGGACTATTGGTGCCGTTGGCAGTTTGACTACTTTTGCAAAATAATCGATTACATAAGACTTCATTTTTTTTTTATATTTTTTTTTTGTTTTGCTTCGAAATTAGTATTATTCTTTGGGCAGATTTTCAATTCCAAACTTGTCTTGGCATCCCCGGAAACTGCCGCAGATGCATATTGGGTGTAATTGGGCATGAGGTTTGCCATCTTTGATTCAGTTCTCTGTCATAGTCATATATCAAGTTCTATATTTGTACTAATCACTTGCCTGTATTTGCAGTACTTCCACAGCTGGACAGGAAATCGGTGAGCTTATCTTTCTTGTTCTCTATTTCAATCATTAATTTTCTCATTTCTGCTTAGCTGTGGACCTTGTATGGCTGGTTGTTTTGGAAAACACTAAACTGAGGCTTCTTCCTCATCTTCATCTCCTATCATTTTCTTGCTATGTTGATCTCATAAAACATGATTTGTTCAAGGCAAGTTCTCTCTTCAGTACGAAATGAGATAATGACTGTAGTAAAAGTGAATATATATTAGTCAAGCTTTCTCCAAAGGCAACCTGCGATCATTTCTACAAATACACCTTAATGATTGGATCGAAAGTGCATTACTGCTAATACATGTGGATGTATGAACTTTTCGATGAATTTGTATGCATATGCATCATGTGCGAGAAGCAGTTGCACCAGTCTCGCTGTGTTTTTTTGAGTCAGACTTTGTTAGAGACTACAGTTTAGCTATGATTTTGTTGCCATTTTTTTTTTTTTCTCCTTTTCATTTTCTCTTACAGTGGATATCTTGTCAACTGCTTGTAAATTTAAGCCAATATGTTTATAAAATGTTTTGTTTGTCATTAATAAACCTGCTCATACAATTTACGCGTCCATACAATTCTTATATAGATTTGCCTATGTTTTTATTATGTTTTGTTTATGAGATAAGCAATGTGATTAGATTAATTAGTTGACTGCCTTTGTAACTGGTTTTTATTTTCATAGTGACGTAGTATAAATGTATAATATTTATGTCGGCATTTTTCTATTATATTGTTTATATTGTGCTGGACTGACATGTAAGTAAAATCAACTCGATGTTCACTTAAATTTCAGAGTGACATGCCGCGATTGTTTCCAGCTTAGTTTAAAGGAAGGCCTCTCTGTGTTCCGGGATCAGGTAGGGATGTAGGGTATATTTCAAGTTGGAGAAAAGCAGTTAAGATTCTTTTGGTATCATCGAATCTTAAACATCTGTTTGCTACTTTGTCTATCCCAGGAACTTTCATCTGATATGGGAAGCCGTACATAAAACAGATAGCCGATGTTTCAAAGCTTCAGACATATCAATTCCCACAGGTGTGGAGAGAAATCTTGTTATATTATGATTCATTTAGTGTAAGTTTATAAGTTCAGTTACATACATCTGAACTTGTGTTCATATGAGGCCTCGTGAAACTGGATAATTTTCACTTGGACTTTAGATTCTGTACTGTCATTGTCTTAGTACTCACATACTATCATCTCATTTTTCCAGGATGCTGGGCCCATGGCTCATCCTGTGCGTCCTCACTCTTATATTAAGGTTAAGTTCTTTCTCTCACTGAAATTCTCCCATTTAATAATATGTTCTATGGCAGCTTGTGCTAGGTCTCCAGCCTCATTTATTTGTAAATGATGCTAACATACTTTCTTTTCTTCTTTTTTTTGCCTTTTTTCATTTTTTCTTGGACAGATGGATAGCTTCTATACAGTTTTATCATTTATTTATTTGCACGTTGTTTCTTTATAATCGTGCTATTCTTTCTGATGTCCAATTTCTGATCATTTTTCCTGTTACTCTACTGATGCTCTGGATCTGATTGTTGGCCTTATCCCATAACATGCAGTGACGGTAAGCACTTTTTATCACTTTTCCCTGGTTTCCCTCTAGATTTCTCTTCTGCAATCATATAAAGTACTGACTTTTTTTCTCTTGATTTCTGAACTGACAGGTATACGAGAAGGTTAGTTTGTCCCTTGTTGACGAGATTGTTCCAGGCTGAGTATTAGTCTAGTACTTTGATTGCATTAATTTGTATAAGCTTTCTTCTTTCAGAGTTCTTAACTTTTACTATTTTGTTCATAACAATCTCATCTCATTATGTTAGGGAGCGGAAGTGATGAGGACGTACAAAAAACCTTGTTGGGTGCTTCAGGATTTAAAAAGGTCTGGAAAAAATACTGATCTTTTACCTATACACAACAAGTCACGCCCATAATTTTTGCGAATAATTGGATTGACTTGTTTCTTTACCTTTTTAGGGTGTGGATCTAAACGGTGCTGATTATTCCAATTTCTTGCATTGGTAAGTCATAAGGTAGCTTCTTTAATTTTCTATATGAACTTCTTGTTTTGGTGGTTACATTCTTGAAATGAATATTGCAGGTACTCCCAAACTGGGACACCTCGTCTAAATGTCATATCTAGGTATAATGCTGAGGCTAGAACTTATTCTCTCAAGTTTAGGTATGATCTTGTCTTGTAATTTTCTTTTGAAATTAATTCTCTTTTTACTATGCATGGACTGACATGATTAGCTTGCAGTCGAGAGATCCCACTGACTCCAGGACAACCTATCAAAGAGTCGATGTTTATTCCTGTGGCTTTGGGCCTGCTTTGATCCAATGGCGAGGACTTGCCTCTTTCCTCTGTTTACCATGATGGGAAGTTGGAGAGTTTTTCAAACAATGGCGAGCCAGTGCACACTACGGTCCTCAAAAGTGACAAAGGTTAGTAAGAAACTATTTTTTTTTTTATTTCATGGAATTGTTGATGGGTTTTTTGCATCTCAAACACTGAATGAATGTGTTTATATGAGGTTCTTATTAAGATTAGTGTGAATCTTTCTTATGATGTTCGGAATCGTGACAGCATTTCCCCGTTAGTAATTTTTATGTATGAAAAAGTGGAGAGGAACATAAAAAAAAAAGACCTGCTATATGTGCCTTGAGATTATTCATCGCAGAATCTTCCATCCCTACTCATCCAACGTTATTTTTGCGTTTAATTCTATACAAAGCATTTTGCTGCTTCCATTTATTAGTGTGTAATCTCAATGGGAACTATGTTGGACATAGTTTGTCTTCAATTTGGATCGTTGTTTAGATTTTGGATTCTTGTACAATGTATTTTGGGTTTTATTATAAAATTGAGTCGTTGCAACTTAAGATTACATTCTCACAAGCACACAATAATAAGGATCTTCTAGACATAAATGAGAAAACATGGATGTAAATATTTACTTCATTCTAGTATCTATACTAAAAAATATGTGCATCACACTTCCGTTTTATCTGGTAGTTATCGAGGGCTTCAACCAGTTAATTGTTTTCGAATCATGTGCAGCCCCACAGAAGTATTTGTTATGTCAAGTTCAATATTGGACTGATCGACGAAATAACTGTTTATTCTTCAGTTTTGTACTGATGAAGTAGTTGTCTTTTGTGAGCAGAAAGAAAAAGAATCTGCGTTCACTGACATTCCCGAACGCCCTGTACCATCTATACTAAGGGGTTTCAGTGCTCCCATTTGCATGGATTCTGATCTCTCCGATGCCTATCTCTATTTCCGTCTTGCTAATGATTCGGATGAGTTCAATCGGTATGTCATCAAGAAAAAATCGAATTCTTTTCCCTTGTACGCACTGGCGGAATCTGTTAACATTTTTCTTGCTGCCTTAGTTGTGAGGCCGGACAGGTTATGGCGAGGAAATTGATGCTCAATGTGGTATCCGATTTTCAACAGAACAAATCACTGATTCTTTACAGAGAGTTCCTAAATGGAGTCAAAAGCATACTCTCTGACCCGAGCTTGGATAAGGTGCGTATGAAATCTACAACGTAGTTGAAGGGGACAATATTAATCTGCTGTGTTATTCAGGAATTTATTGCCAAGGCAATAACTCTGCCTGGTGAAGGGGTAATCATGGACATGATGGAAGTTGCGGCCCTGATGCTGCCCATGCTGTTAGAACTTTCATCAGAAAGCAGCTTGCTTCTGAGCTGAAACCAGAGTTACATAACACAGTATGAAGTTCTTCCGATACCTTTCAATAAACGGAGTATGGATATATATATATATTAACTATGTCACGTATTCTTGTGTATGTTTTACAGGTCATAAACAACAGGAGTTCTGAGCAATATGTGTTTGACCATCCTAATATGGCAAGGCGTGCTCTTAAAAATACTGCCCTCGGTTAACCTTTTACAGGCCTCGTCTGATCATTACCATGATTATATTTTTCTTGTCTTCGTCTGAATTATGTCTCTGTCTACGATTGTTTTTGCCTGCAGCATATCTTGGCGCGCTTGAAGATGCTGAAATGAGCACTGATTGCCCTCGATCAGAAACCTGGCGAAGTACGGGATGAGGTTTTAGCTGATTTCTACAACAAATGGCAACACGACTTCTTGGTATGCTTGCTTCACATTCTATCTTTTTTATTTTTTATTTATATTTTTATGGATCTGTAATTTTGTGGAAGAGACTGAACACGCGACAAAACGGAAAGCCTTAATATATTCACACCTGAGATGGAATTTCCTGTTTACAGGTTTTGAATAAGTGGTTTGCCCTCTAAGCCACGTCGAATGTACCTGGGAATGTTGAAAAATGTTCGTAATTTGCTGGACCATCCTGCTTTTGACATGCGTACTCCAAACAAGGTCAGTAAAAACTAAAAACCGAGCCTATGCCTTTAATAATACAGCGATTTCATTCAAAAACCATAACATAACATATTTCTTTTGATAGTATGTAAATTATAATATAGGTGTACTCACTTGTCGGGGGATTCTGTGGTTCACCGGTGAACTTCCACGCCAAACATGGGTCTGGCTACAAATATTTGGGCGAAATGGCGGTACAACTCGACAAGATAAACTAATCTTGTTATTTGCTTTTAATACGTATTTCTTCTATCTCCAAACAATTATCTTAAAATTGCATCATGTTGAATAGGTGGCTTCACGCATGGTGTCAGCCTTCTCTAGATGGAAGGATTATGATGAAACGAGGCAAAATCTTGCAAAGGTAGTATGCCTTTCATCAATTGAGATGTATGAGTTTCTGCTTCTGCTTCTGTATTGTTTTTGTTAAATTTGGCTGCTTATTGATATCTGATAGGCTCAACTGGAAAAGATACTAGCTGCAAACAGGCGTTCTGAAAAAGTTTTTGAGATTGCATCGAAGAGTTTAGTTGCTTGAGGTAATGTCATTCGTATTTCTTGAGGATTGTTTCCAGTGACGATTTTATGCAATATCAGATGTGTTTTTATTCTGAGTGACGAAGAAGTAATATTATCCCTATGAGTGGACACTTTTTTTTTTTGGTCTGTGGCTAAAAATATTGACTTTGGTAAGAGTTGTATGGTTATATAATTGGTTAAAATAGAAAACTTTAGTAGGAACTGTCTTTACTCGTGTCATATGTTTAAAGCGTCCATTTTCCTTTTTGAACGGTCATTAAAGAAAAAGCATAGAGCGCGTCTCATTTTCTTATTTGGCGCGATAATTAGAGAGGTGTATAGTATGGAAAACTATAGGGTTTACACTTCCGAAAATTTATTTTTTTCCAAAAAACGGAAATCGAACGTTTTTGGACGAGATGGATGCGTGGTTATGCCCCCAAAATAGTTAAGGTGATTTTGTTCCTTTAGAAAGATTGTAGACCTGTTGTCAATGTTCCCTAAGTGAATATGTCATGTAAGGGGAATTTTTATTTTTTTTAAAAAAAAATAAAGAATCTGCATTGATTCGAGATTAGTTATGTTTACGAATAATTTTCACATTGTAGTAAGTTATATTTAATTGGTCCCTTTTAAGGATATATATTCATCCAATTGATCCAACTCAATAAAGGGATTTTTTTTTCTTTGTTAAAAAAAAAAAAAAAGAGGCTTCTATATACTCTCTCATTCTTCTAGATCTATATACTTATTGATTTCATTTTAGATCATTCCTTAAATCTATTTACCTTTTATTTATGAAAGTGGACTCACCATAATAGTATCATTTTATATCCTTACCACAGTTTATAGCATTTACCAGGTTTACTACTCATGGAAGTCAACCTTGACTCAAAATATGTGAAATCCAACTATCATTCACAGTAAACAACACAAATCGGTTTCAGTTTCTTCTTAAAACTCGTTGATGAAATCTGAGCATGAATTTGGGAGGCGGAGGGAGTATATTTTGTATCTAGCCAAAAGTGAATACAATAAATGGATGGTGGAGGTGTCGCATGGGAAAATAATGTGGAATTTATGTATGGTTTGGTAGTTGGGAACCTTTTGAAAAGGAAACCAACCGCTCCGCGCATTTCTTGTGTAAAATTTCACTCTTCAAACTCCATCAATAGTTTATCTAGAATTAACTATATTTTCACCTTTTGTTTATATCAAATCCCACACTTATCCTCATAACAAAGTAAAAAACAAAAAAACAAAAAAACAAAACAAAAACAACAAAACAAAACAAAACAACAAAAACAAAAAAAATCGTTGTATGTGGATAATTTCTTTCATTTATAGTACTTTTTATGAATATTTTTTACATTTATTAAAAGCGTAGTACATTTATTCTTATCCGCGCAAACTTAATACCATCCATCCATTTTTAAAATTCTTTGCTATCTGTAGCGTTTATAATTCAATTCACAATAATCCATTGTTATATATTCCTAACACTTACTAAGGGAACCGGAACTTATGATCCTATTTATTTATCTTGATTACTCCGAATTAAAAAACAGGCTCTAAGTTTAAGAGGTGTAAATTCCTTCGAGAAATTGAATAGTGATACTTCCACTCGCGAAAGGTAAGAGTTGAAGCTCAATTTTACCGTTCTTAATTTTGAAGAAGTAGAAAACCAAAGTTAAAGTAGGTTAATTTGGAAGACCATGTGAATTAATTTTCTTTAAAGACAGCCAAACATGAAGCAATGTACAAGGTGGAGAATGGAATTTCCACAGGGCCTCCAAAAATAGGTTGAAGCTAAACATGCTTAATCCCCTTCTTGACTTGTTCTAATGCCTCTTTTCTTTTCATTTTTGGAAAGAGTGGATATTCAGTATATCAAGTATGTATGGAATTCGATACAAAATAAATACAGTATAAACATCATTGGTGTCCAAATAGATCTATGAATATTCATAAAAAGAATATATTTAAAAATATTAAATATATGTTATATTCTATTCCACCAAAATTATTATAAGATGATATGAAGATTGAGAGAAATAAAAAGATACTTCATTGAATCACACATTAGTATTAAATAAATTTCATGCTCAAATTTGAATAAACATTGCAATGAAATGAACCCAAATATAATCTTGTATATCGAACCCAAATATAATGGCCATAATTTAGAGGATAAAGATTACACCATTAATGAACCTACTTAATTTTTCTCCATTTTTCCAGGCCGTCGCCTTCCTTTGCAAAAATTTGCACTTCTTCTGTATTCCTCATCCCATTTCTACAGTACTATTATTTCTTTCTTTCATTCTTCACTCTACAAAGTACAAACAAATTAGTAATGTTCAAATTTTCACAAGAGCCAATATGCAATAAGGTAAGTTCGAAAGGTATTTGCATCTGTCCACGGTAGAAACGCATATATGCATTTGGATGAGAGAGAAAACTGCAAAACTCATTTTGCAGTATTGTTTGAAGATTTGCCCTAATGCTATCATTATTGGAGATCACTTTTTTCCGGCCATTGTGGTCAAATTGCATTAAGCTTTACAAAAATTGTACGAAGCTTAATGTTTTGATATAATTCCACTTAAAGCCTTTAAGAATTACAGATTTATTTTTTTATTTTTTTTTGGGTAGCTAACGAAAACACTATAGAAAAGAAACTGACCTTTGAATGAACTTTAATAAGGACAAAACTTCAAATTTGCGCTACAATCGGAAAATAATTTACGTTGAGAGATTATGTGCATCTTCATTCCGTTGCTCGATAATTAGACAATATTTTGGGGGGCCATGCACAGTGGTTGAATGAATAGGGAAGAGAATATTCATATGGAATGGTGGCTTTTGGTGAAACGCTAGCATCGTTTCGGAAAAATTGAAAGCCGTTCACATATTGTCAAAAGTTGAATATAAACTTACAGAAATACTCTTCGTACTTTGTTCCCGTAAAAGAAAAAAGTACTTTAAAATATTTCAAAATTATATTGTAAAATTTGTGTTAGGTTTCGGTGGAAATTGTGTGTCCAAAAGTCAATAAAACAAATGAGACTAATGAGGGAGACTGAGAAAAATACTTAAAAATATTTCAAAATTATAAACGCGTGCCCAAAAGTTAATCTATATAATAATAACGATTACGGACTGCCTTTTTTAGTAAGTTTCTCTATCCTATAACTATCAACTTTTTTTTTTCTTTTTGCTGTTTTTGAAAATTAATTATTTCACAATCAATGCATAAATCTAAATAATATTATATTTCCAATTCGAATAATTAAAATGTAGCTACATATACGTTTAATATTGATTACAATTTAATTGAATATTTAATTTTATAGAAAAGTTACCTTTGTAATTCTTTTTTTATCAGTTTTTAATTTTTGTTCTTAATATAGAAAAATTATACTATTTTCTATTCTTACTATACTCTCACATATGAATCTAATGACATCCTGCAAATTAGCCGAAAGGCTTCTAAGAATATTCACATGTCTCTTACTTCTGATGGCGGCGCCGGCAATTTCGCACTATACATTATAATCTGAGTCGGGTGAGTCTATGACACTATGAACATACTACTATATATCTTCCTTCTGTTATTGTAGCCCCCGGATTTTTAAAGTAGTTTTTTTTTCCCTACATTTTCTCCTAAAATACTTTTTATTTTGTTATTTTGAGATTTTCCGTTTGGAAATAGTATGTTTAAATGCTATAACATAATTGCAAATTAATAATTTTCAATCCATTAATTAATAGTAAACGTTACAGAAGCGTGATTCATGGAAATCATGACATATAATTAATTGGAGTATTATTTTGTGTCTATATATATATCTATATATATATATATATATATATATATATATATATTTGAGAATTTTACTATCGACCCATTCACTTCTTATATGTGATTTTTCTTTATTTTTATTTTCTCAATCTAGAGAAACAACAACGTATATGAAAGAGGTTACCACACCATAAACATTTTACAAGACACAAAGTAGATCAACATCTATCTCCATATGGCGCGGAGCATCAACAATCGTCGTTATAGTTCTAAAGAAAAAGTAATTGTGACTATAATTATCTCCTTAGCATTTGTTTCATCTTTATTTATATTAATTTCTTTACATGGATTGCACGGTCTTACCTAAACATATCAAGTATTAATTACATGTTCTCTAAAATATTTATCATATATATGTAAAGTCTATTTTTTACAAACGCTTTTTAATTTTTAATTTCAGTCTATTATTGTTGGATATTATAATTTAACAATGGTTGTATTAGTTTAGCTCAAATGAATATAATTACGTTTGTTTGTTTTGTTTTTTTTTTTTTCTTATCGATATGTCATTTGTGGAAAATATACACACGGTAAATCTCAATCATAATTAATAATATGGTTAATATTAGATGTTACAAATACATAATTCATAAAAAAATAATTTATTTTGTCTTTTTCTAAGGGGACAAAATGTAAAATAGTCATTTAAGATAGTGGACCAAAAAAAACTAGCCACTAACTTAAAAATATATAAAAAATATCCACTTTTACATAATAAGACAAAAGTACCCTTAATGAGATCGATCGATCCTAACACACGGGATCGATCGAGCCCAATGCACTAAAGATCGATCGAGCCCTTTAGCCCAACACACTAAGGATCGATCGATCCCATTTCAGGATCGATCGCGCCCAAGACTTTTTTTCTTCTTACAAGTATTTAGTATTAAGGGTAAAAATGTCAAGGTGACTACTTTTTATATCTTTACAAGTTAGTGGCTATTTTTATTTTATTTTTCTTAAGTTTAGTGGCTATTTTCTACCATTACCACTTTTGTAAATATAGTGTATTATATATTTCGAAATTAAAAAAAAAAAAAAAAAAAAAAAAAAGGCATTCACACAATTCAATTGTGTTTTCATTATTCATTAATTTTCACGTTCGATAAGATAAGATGGTTATCGGAGTAGGGGTCATAGAATTATATGAATGGAGTTGGACAACTTAATGAAATGGTAGAGAGAGGAGAGCATAGAGGAGAAATTGAGTGCCAAAATTAATTTGATAATGCAACAATTTAATGAAATCGAATTGTACAATATGATTAAATGTAGAAGACAAAAACTTGGGTGAGGTCGGCCACATAGTGTGGCCGGGTCAAAGTGTCAATCTTTATACAGAAAAGTGTTAATCTATACGAATAAAAGTGTCAATATTTAACATAATTATTTTACGAATAAAATGCTAATTTTTAAAAGTGTCAATCTTTATACAGAAAAGTGCTAATCTACACGAATAAAAGTGTCAGTGTTTTAGCCGTCCGCACGGTGCCTCTGGCTGACCCAAGTGTGTCCCAATGTAGAATAAGTTTTCTACAGTATCAATGTCAATGAGGTCTCTATTAATTAAACAATAAAAGGTTAATTCCTTGAAAAAAAAAGAGAGTTAATTATCAACTTTTTTTTGTCTATCAATATTGAAGATATATTTATACGTTATAACCGATCGATGGTCATGACTTTTAATTATGAAACAATTAGTAACTTTCTAGAAATCATATGCGTTGATGATATATTATAATTAGAATTTAATTAATACAATTAAGATCAATGAATTAACCCCTAAAAAATTCAATAAAAGACATTACAAAAGCACTATTCACGAACAAATTTACATCTTTCTTGATTCTATATGCTGGTATGGCTAACAAAGATAGTTTAGGCTCATTTGATGTAAGGGTCAGGGTGTCTTCGATTGGTATGATATTTTGCAACTACTATTCGCTGACAGTGACAAAAAAATCACCCGAATATATTTAGGTCGATTTTTTCATTTGGCCCAATGGGCCTAGACCGGCTCGGCCCAACCCAAACCCACGTAAAGTTTCCAATAAAGTTTAATAAGTCATATCCAAATAATAAGCAATGATAATATCTAAAACACATAACAATAAATTTCATTCTTTATAATCAAGAATAGCTAATATCAATGATGGTGGGAGAAATGGTTAATCCCACGTTCATGGGATTACTAATTTCTAATTAGAGTAATCCAATTGGAATATGTATTCTTAATTATAATTTTGTATCATTATTTGGATAAAGAATGAAAACAAAAATGATCATTCCATTTCTTAAACTAATTTTGATATAATTGTGTTTATTTAGTTCATGTCACTAATTCCACCATATACATGTCTATCATTTACTACTATGAGTTTAAACAAAAACAAATATCACTCAATAATTGAATCATATGTCATGACAATCAATAAAAGTTATATTCATAAGTTTGTAGTGAAATTTTAACATTTTAACTTATTTAATTTCGTACTATAATTTTGTCACAATTATCATTTGACTACACTATGAGTAAATAATTACTCCCAACATCTTATAAGCTTAGCCTATTTTTTATATTTGGACATAATGCAACTTTACCTACAGTGAAAATTATAACAACTTACTATCATTAAAAAATACTCTAGATATTTTAAAAAGCACAATATGCTAATGCGCCTGACAAAAAGTAACTATACTTGTAGTTGAACTATCTCAAATTTTGTTTTTTGTCTCAAAATTTTACAAATATACAACGATACTACATTACATTTTCAATTTGATTTTAAATAATTTATTTTATTAACGTTAGTAATCGGCCGTCAAATACTAAATTTCTGGAATAAACGAAGTACAATATATATATATATATATACTACTCCATCTATATACTAACTAATAGTAGCTCCGGAAGTGTATTATGGAAAGATGAGTTCATTTATTACTAACATTAATTTTATTAATAACATTAATTTCAGTCTATTTAATTATTTTATTTATACCAAAATTCTAATTTCAATTATTTGAATAATTAGTTCAAAGTATGTTTACGTTACATATTATATTATTTGAAATTATTTGAATAATTAGTCATTTCATATGTTTACGATACATATCGATAGATTTTGATTTTCATTACTATTATTTCATTCAAGAAACAAGTATGTTTAAATAATTTTTAGTCTAAAAAATATTTACTTAATTTTGTACTACTAATCATCGAAATTTACAATATAGTGATTTCGTATGTTTACGATACATATCGATAGATTTCGATTTTGATTACTATAATTTCATTCAAGAAACAAGTACGTTTAAATAATTTTTAGTCTAAAAAATATTTACTTAATTTTGTACTACTTATCATCGAAATTTACAATATATGTTCAGCAATGCTTTATCCAATTGTATTTATTTTGCCCTTATATATTAAATTGTATAAATAAGTTAAAATTTCATTAGTCAAAAATTATCTTCAATTTGAGTGATATATATATATATATATATATATATATATATATATATCACTATAAATATAAAGGCATGATTATAAGAAAATTAATAATTAAAGTAAAAAAAATATACCTTACTTTTTGTTGGTGGCCCATGATTAGTGTACAAATTAAAGAGGAATCAATCTATAATATTAAAAAAAAACCGAAATAATGGATTAATCATTGAGATTTAATTAATAATACCTATAAAAAAAATATTAAAAAAAATGGTTGTATGGGATTATGGAAAGTCAATGCCATCTACACAATTAATGCCAAATAATATGTTGATGTCTAACAAACCAGGAAGATTTACATGAGTACATAATAAATTAATGCGCATAATCATATTTATGTAATTAGAAAAATGTGAAACGTATGGGTGTGCCACAAATTTATCAAGGGATATACGAAGTCTATTCTCCTAACCCAACTTGACTCGATCGTATGATTGATTGGTGCATTGATTATGCTCCTAAGATATAGTGTTTCGTTAATTTAGGAATTACTTTAATGAATATTAACATCATCATTAATTTTCACATCTACAAATATGTTGTATTCCGAAGGCAAAATCATTACACTTGCAACTTTATTTATATTTTTTAGTTTCTGTTTTCTATTACTTTTTCAATACACACATAATCATGGCACCTTTTTATAGTTTGATAAGCCGTATTTCAGAGACGGGTGATTCTGAAAATACTTTAGTTCTAAAAGTTCAAATTGTACGATTGTACAAATCTTATGTTTATGGCACTAACAACAAAATTTCATCATATGAGTTAGTGTGTCACGATCGTACTGGTAATCGTATTCATGGTACCATTAGATTAGTTGATTTTTCACGTTTCAAAGTTAAAATTGAAGTTGGGGGCATATACGGTTTTAGATTTTTCAAAGTGCAACTAAATAGCATGCGGTACAAGACCACTACGAATCAGTTTAAATTTGTGTCGGGGTCTGATACACAAGTTGTTGAGATCGTCGATAGTACTTTCCCGTCATTCATGTTTGTTTTTCGTGATATTTCCACACTTCAGACTACTGCACAATTGGATGAAAACATATTGTTCGGTAATATATATATATATATATATATATATATATATATATATATATATTACATTATATTTGTTTTGTTAGCATATAACTCCCAAATATAGACTAATGTATTTAAATTTTTTTGCAGATATTATAGGGAAGGTGAATAATGTTGGCAATCCGACGACAAATAGCTCCAGTGGTCGTGAGTCTTTGAGGGTGGATGTAGAGCTTAAAAATATTGAGTATGTCTCTAAATCATTTTTTCACTAATTAAATTCGTATATATATTATATTAAATATATAAGTTTGATATTAATATTTGTTAACCTTTTCATTTCAATAAGAGGCACATCAGTTATTTGTACTCTTTGTGGTGAAGTTGTTGAAGAGATCATTTGTTTCTGGCGTGATCCGTCCACACGTCCGCTTATTATAGTTTTTCAATTGTGTCGTGGCAGAGATTTCGATGGTAATTCAAAATATATACTCCATTACTTCATGTTATAGAAAGTGGCATTATTTATTCAGAAATATTTTTCAATGTGCGAGACAAATTCCACAAAATTTAATATACTATGGGTTATGCAACAAAATTATTTGCAAATCTTCACAGTTACGGAAAGGTTATTTGTTATTCTGTTGTATATTATTCTATACATTTTAGGTAAGGTCCGTATCTACATATCATATTACCAATTTGATTTTGAATGGAGATAATCAACAGATTGTCGAATCTAAAGAGAGGTAATGTATATATTAATTTATAAATAAAATTACACCAACTATTATGTTATTAAATTATCTCGTATATATATTTTAACTTTAGGTATCTATATCATATTTTTGCAAGGTTGTCGGAAGTGAAAGATGTCAGTGTTGTTAGTATGTCCTCCCATTCTGGATTGTTCAACAACAACGTGGATGATGATATTGGAAGTGGTAAACTCAGATCGACCACTATAAAATCTTTGGTGGAAGATAAGCAGGTTATTATATTTTAATTATAGTATACAATATCAGTTTTTTTTCATTTATTAAATAATAATTCATTATTTAATATAGGTTGGGAAATATTGGGTTTATGGAAAGATAAATGTTGTTACATCAAGAGGTGATTGGTGTTATATTTCTTGCATTCGATGTGCAAAAAAAGTCTCAAAAGTTGCAGACAAATACCATTGTGATAAATGCAATAATTCTGATGCCAATGTAAGTGAAAGGTATAAGCTAATATCAATTGTGGTTGATGATACCGATGAAGTTCCATTATTACTATGGAACAAAGAATGCATTGAATTAGTCAGGAAGACGGCATCAGAATTGAGTGAAATGTATGCTAAAGATGTAAGTTATTAATATTATTTAAGAATACTATTTTGCACAGCTATTTACATATATTAACTTTTAATACTCATTTGCTCAACTATTTAGAGTTTAATATTTGTGAATCTATTATTTATAGGGGAACATGAGTTCCGAAATGCCATTTGTCATTACAAAAGGAATACAATTTAAGCAACCATCAATGGAATTAACTTGCCTTTATATATTTTAAGTTAAAAATAATAGTAATAAATAGGTCGATCTAAATAAAATAATTAATCATTATCAATTAAATCAAGAATTATATTCACAAAGGTATAAATTTTGAGCCAAAATTATGAATCATTACCTTATCTTTAGTAGATAACTTGCGAGCTACACTCTTTTTTTAGGAGAAATGAGAAAAAGACCGTGCCGAGCAAAGGAAAGCTCGAAAAGAGGATTAAGCTCGAGTGAAATTAAAGAAGATTAAAAAAGAGGAAAAAATTGAGGATGAAGTGGTGCTGCAAATTCGGCCAGGCATGTGAAAATGATGTTAAACTATGTATTTGAAAAAAAATATTATACATTTTTCAAAAGAAATATGTTACACAATTAACAAGCAATGAATTAATTATTTTTAATTGTTAAAAATTCAAAAATATACTACCCGTGCGTCGCACGGGTGTATTACTAGTTTGTCTGAAAAATTCAACCACACACTTGAAATTGAAAACAAATAACTAACTAAATATATAATAAAGATACTTAAAATTCTACCAAATTATAAAATATATCATTAAGTACAAAGAGTAATGCTCCCTTACCCACCGTGGACATACTTAATATGCTCACGGATGAGGTGACAACATTATGTTTAAAGAAAGTTAATTAGTACTCCCTCTATTTTTTTTTCATTATAAAAATAAACTCCACTAAAAAAATAAACCTTAACAAAAAAACTAAACTCTAAAAGAAAAATCATTGACGTGGTACTGCCACGTAAGCCGTGGGCACATTAAGCGTGCCCACGGTAGGTAGGGGTGCATTCTCTAAGTACAAATTAATAATTACTCCTAATATCTTAACTATAAGTTAAGACTCATTTTCTGTATTTTGACACAATGCAAACATATGCTCATACCTAAATAGTAATTATACTTGACCTATCTTAAATTTTGTTTTCCATCTCAAAATTTTATAAAGATACAACTACACTATACACTACATTACATTTTTAATTTTATTATAAATACTCTCTCTGACCATGATTTAGTGACCATCTCTTTTTGGTATGCATTTTCACATCTCTTGATGATGAGTTTTAAAATGAATTTTTGAAATATTTTTTTAACGGAATTCAGTCACATCAAGGAATATGAAAATGTGTGCCAAAAAGAGAGGGTAACTAAATTATGGACGGAGGTAGTAATTTATATTCTTAATAGTAGTAATCAAGTCGTCCGTTACTAAATTTGTGGAATTAACGAAGTACAATATATATTACTAATTCATCTGGTCGAAAAATTCAGTTGCATACCTAAAATTGAAATTAACTAACTCACTTAACGTAATAAACATTCTCAACATTCTAATTTTCTTAAATTTGTGGAATTAACGAAGTACAATATATATTACTAATTCATCTGGTCGAAAAATTTAATCACAAACCTGAAAAAGAAATTAACTAACACATTTAACATAATAAACATTCTCAACATTCTACCAAATTATAAAAACCAAATTACAAAATAGTATGTAATTGTAGTCCAACAGATTACTCTTCTTTATATACAATTATTCTTTCCAAATTTAGTTTGAAAATAAATCTCATAAAATACTATTTTACGTTCTTGATTTTATTATAAAAAACAAAAAACATTTTCTTCACATTTGTCCCGTGCCCCATGGAACTAAATTTGTGAGAGGCACAAAGTATGTATTTAATTTTGATTTAAGTATCACTAATCTCAAAATACATAAAAAAAAATACTCGGAAAAATATATAAGATATATATATATATATATATATATATATATTCTAAGACAATCACATTCATAAATAATAAATACTCCCTCCATTTCATGGAGAATGACCACTTTGTTTTTGAAACTTCTGACACGTTTTTCCACGCTTCAAAATGATGGGTTTAAAAATGGATTTTTGAAGATTTCTTTCTTTTACGGGATACTACGACAGATAGATTAGATATCTTCAAAAATCCATTTTTAAACCCATCATTTTGAAGCGTGGAAAAACGTGCCAGAAGTTCCAAAAACAAAATGGTCATTCTCCATAAAATGGAGGGAGTAATAAATAATAAATTGATTTTCTTATAAAATCTTTTTTAATAAAATAATATCAAAATTATACCTGTGCGTAGTACTAGTAAAACAAATGAGACTAACTAGGGAGATTGAGGTAGTAAATAGATAGATTAGATAGATTTTCTTAAGGAATTTATATAATTTTTTATTTACGCGTCGGTTCCGAATCTATCTCCACCTAGGAAGTTGGGCCCATTGAATTAATAAAGCTGCTCCTTCATTTGTTTGGGTGGTGTGTCACATCACATGCCTACCATTCAAAGTTACATCATCAGCCCATTTGATGGTAGTAGTAATTTATACTCCCTCCGGTTTTTTCAAGTTGCAACACTTTTTTTTTTGGGTCGGTCTTTTCAAGTTGCAACATTTCTTTATTTGACAATAATTATCTAATAAAACACATACTTATTACAATTAACTATATTTAATTAAATATTATCATCCACCCAACTCTCTGCACGTATTTCAATATAATTTAAATTCTAAAAGTTTAAACCATCATAACTTGCTCGTTTGTTCTTCATTTTTTATGATTTTTATATCAAATTAAAGGTCTTGATATGATCTTTCATTTAAGATCAGACATGAATATATTTTATACATATATGATGTTCTAATTTTAAAATATACCTAAATACATAAACAATACTTAAAACACTAAACACTCCCGTGTTAAATCCCGTGCCGAAAAGAAATGTTGCAACTTCAAAAAACCGGAGGGAGTACTACCTCCATCCCATAAAAAATGTCCATTTTGAAATTGGATCACAAACTAATATATTTATGTAATAATGTGATGTGATGGGTTGAAATGATATTAATTTGGGGTAATAAAATTACTTTTGGGATAATAAATGTACTTTTGGGCTAATAAAGTTATTTTTGGACTAATTAAAATGTGATGGGATGGGCTGAAGTGATTTTAATCCATACCACATTAGGAAAATGGACTAAATTTTGGAATGGTTCAAAGAGGAAATATGAACATTTTATATGAGATGGAGGTAGTATGCAGTAATAAACTACGAGTATGAGGTGAGGATACGGCCTATGGCTGAAAAGTAGTTAAAAAAAACCTATTTTTCTTCTTCAGCCGCACTCCCTTCCCCTACCCTCGTGTTTGTCAATTGCCACCCTCCGCCTCCGCCTCCGCCGCCGCAGATCATGATATCGACGCCACTACACCTACAAGAGTTGAAACGAGAGGCTGTAGAGATGCTCTGCAAAGAGCTTTGGTGGTTACCGTTGAAACGATCTCAAGTGAATTATAATACCATGATGAAGCTAGACACGACGCTTCCTCGATTCAGACGGATCGGAAAAGGCTAGACACGATGCTTCCTCGATTCAGACGGATCGAAAAAGGCTCGACGGTTTCAACGAATATGATTCTTTCGGTTGACTGTAGCCGGATCTAATGTCTTGGGATGATTGGGTATGAATTCGGTCGGAGGAATATAGCTGAGATTCGAAACAGGGGCTCCAGAAAACGAATAAGATTGGATTTCAATCCAGGTATATATTAAATATTTTGATCTTCACTTAATATTCATGTTAATATTCATAAAAAAAAACTGAGTTTATATCATTATCTTTAGAACAATCTCTCTCTGTTTGTATTTTACTTTACAAAGTCAGTTCAGTTTGTAGTAACCTAAATTAATTTCTAAATTAGAAGCGTGAAGCATGTATTTTTGCTACAAAAAAATCACAAATTAATTCATTGATGAAAACCACATGAATTTCTACATTGAATTTTGTTCTATTTAGTAGCAAATGGATAGTATAATAATATATGGAGTGTGAAAGATAAATCCTCTCATAATAAATTCACAAATATGACTGTTAGCAAAAAATTTATATATAAAAAAAGGAGAATTTTATAGGATTGGAATGATTCGTAATTACTATGCAATGTACTAACATAGAGTAACATAATATTTCTAGAGACAATTCATAATATAGCCATATAAGTTAACAAATGTCTTGGGATGATTGTAGAAGGATCTAATGTCTTGGGATGATTGGGTATGAATTCGGTCGGAGGAATATAGCTGAGATTCGAAACAGGGGCTCCAGAAAACGAATAAGATTGGATTTCAATCCAGGTATATATTAAATATTTTGATCTTCACTTAATATTCATGTTAATATTCATAAAAAAAAACTGAGTTTATATCATTATCTTTAGAACAATCTCTCTCTGTTTGTATTTTACAAAGTCAGTTCAGTTTGTAGAAGCATGTATTTTTGCTACAAAAAATCACAAATTAATTTGTTGATGAAAACCACATGAATTTCTACATTAAATTTTGTTCTATTTAGTAGCAAATGGATAGTATAATAATATATGGAGTGTGAAAGATAAATCCTCTCAAAATAAATTCACAAATACTACTGTGACTGTTAGCAAAAATTTTATATATAAAAAAAAAGGAGAATTTTATAGGATTGGAATGATTCGTAATTACTTTGCAATGTACTAACATAGAGTAACATAATATTTCTAGAGATAATTCATAATATAGCCATATAAGTTAACAAATGTCAAATACTCCCTCCGTTTTTTTTCGGAGTGGCTCGGTTGCTTTTTGCACAAATATCAAGGAAAGAAGGATTAGAGGTTAAAAGGTACCACCATAAAATTATTAGTGTATATTAATCTTGTTAATTGAATTTGTTTCAATTTCCCACCAAATTTATTATATTTCAATTTATTTATTTTAACTTATTTAGTTTATTTCTTTTATTTTGTTTAGTTTAATATGTAACTTTTTTTTTTCCCCTTGCCTGCCAAATTTAAAAATAAAAACACAAAATTGTAATGACAAGACAACAAATGCAGAATGTAAATTGCAATCTTCTAAGTGAAAAATACTAGCAAATTATCCTTTCACAAACAGATTAGGGTTACATTAATTGAGAGTTTTAATTAAGGTTAATTGGACTTAGAGGGCATACATGTGGGGTTATTATCCTAAAAATGGAAATAGGTCACTTCAAAAAAACATCCCAAAATGGCAATTGAGCCACTTGAAGAAAAACAGAAAGAGTACTAGCCAAGAGGATTAAAAAATACTATTCCCTCCGTTCACTCCCATTTGACACCTTTCTTTTGGGCACAATTTTTAAGAAATAAGAGATTAAAGGAGTAAGTAGTGTAATAACCCTTGATTAATAGAGATCATAGGAGTAAGTAGGGGTAAATGGGTTGATTTGATAGTAATGAATGACCCAAAATAGAAAGGGGTCAAATGAAAAAAAACACCCCAAAATAGAAAGGGTGTCAAATGAAAAAAAACAGAGAGAGTACAAATTATGTTAATTTTTGACTTAAAAGAACAACTCTAAACAACTGTAGCAATCCTTCCACACGAAAAAAACCCTAAATCAGAAACCATTTTAGCTGAGTCTATTATTTTCATGAGGCAAATATTGGTCCTGGATTTCATGAACTTTAGCTGAGTATTATTTTCGTCCTTTATGTATTCATCTAGTTTAGTCACTTAGTGTATTTCATTTCTCAACTCTATTGTGACGTGATTAGAAACTAGTTCGCTTCATGTTACTATCCTTTCCGTCCCAAACTGATAAGCAAAATACAGGAAGATAAACTAAATGAACATTATGTAGTTATTATTATTAGGAGTCCGATTCTTTAATTAACAAGGTATGTTTGATTGATTATTCATTGAATAATTTATTCGGGATTAGGATAATTCCCGAAACATAACTTGGGCTATATTAAAGCGTAAATAATTACTCCCTCCACTTTTATTTAAGTGTTATAATAATTCTTATTTTTGTTATTTGTATTTAAGTGTCCCATTTCGAAATTCGATTACATAATATCTATATTTTCTCAATTTTAACTCTATGTTATATACAAGGTGGTGTGTATAAAAAGAGAATAATAAATGTGGTTAAAATGTAAATTTAGACATTTCCTTATTAATTGCGAATTGCGATTTGTTGGCCGAGACACTTAAAAAAAACAGAGAAAGTAGTTAAAGTCTTCATTAATTAAAAGCTCTAAAGATTAGTAAAACTGAATCCATTAAATTAAAACCTCAAGCGCAAAACCTGATTTTATTATTACAGCACCACATGCAACATTAATGGCCCATCTTAATTAACTCAAATCCAACCCAAATAATTCAAGCCCATGAAGAAAACATCCCTGCTTGTCTAGGGTTGATTATTCGAATCCCCCCCCCCCCCTCCAGCAGCTAAATTTCAGACCAAATCGCGTGAAGAAATTCTCGCATGGCCGCAGCAGCAATTTAACTTTTTAATACGCCGAATTTCAAAACCATACGGTAATGCCTAAAGCCAATCATTAATTTTCATTCTTTTTCCTACGATTAGTAGCAGTTGCTAGGAAATCAACACTCCCATTTGGGACTTTTGATTTTGAAACCTCCCCATCTTCAAATCTGAAGTAAGTTCTTTTGAACCTGCTTCCTCTCTAACGATTTGAGTTTGGGAATGTTGCTAGCGATTTTCCTAAGCTCATTGTTGTTATTTTATCTTTTAAGTTTTTATGAATTAGTTATACATGGTAATCCAACAGCTCAAGTATGATGGAGTAATTGGAAATACTAGATCAATGATGAAAAAACTCCTCCTTCCCAGTATGCAAAAAACTAATGCATTAGTATAGGAGTTCCTTAGTTCTTCTATTCATGATGCCAAATCAAGATGTGCACACACATACTAATGATTCTTGTACCACAGATAGAAGGATGACCAGAAACTAATGCATATTTGTTTTGTAATCAGCATGTAATTTTTAACTTAAATAAATAATCGTGGTGCATTTTTTGTTGGATATGATGGTAAGATGTGTATGACTCTATATCTTTTAAAGATGGCCTTAAATATCTAAAAGTTTGAGCCAACCTTTAATCTTGTATCAGGTATCAAGATCTCTGTTGTTCTCTTATTCCTTGTTGCTACTGTAGAGAGTTTTAGAGGGCATTTACTACATTCTTGTATGGCTTTGCTGCTGCATCAACTATGATTCTAGAACTTAATTCGTTTCTAAGAAATACATATATTTTTAAATCATCACAGAGTTGCACACCAAAGGATGTTTGAACTGCTGCAATCTGCTTATTCAACAATTGATATAATCTTGCAATCAATTGAATATTTAGGGGCCAGTCACATTGTTATCTCCTCCACTTTTGCATGTGGGATTTGGTTAACTATATTTATACTTTGTTTTGAAGATGGGCTATAGTGTTGAATTAATAATTCATATCAACCAAACAGAAATGTTGAGCTTAAATGACTGCCTTCCAGCATAAATGTCAATATTATTTGTGTATGGGTGTTGAGGGGAAGGGTTTGCTATTTCAGTAAATTCAGTCCATTCTTCAAAATGCATTCTCTATAACGGTCCATAATGACCATAAGTAAAACCAACCTAAGGGCTGATTTATGATTGAAAGTCGACTTTATAACTTCATTGGCTTATTCCTATATATTCATGTAATTCAAACTTTGGCAGCTCAGATGTTTTCTCTTATGCCGAGGATGAAAGTGTTGTAGACCGACTTCTAGCTCAACATTTGCAACATTTTGGTATAGACTTCTCGTCATTGCAAAAGGTAAAAGGCTAGAAACATGATGCATTTAATACCTTCAAAATACATTACTATTCTGATTTCTGTCATTGCTTGCACTCTAGTAGTTTTTATTCATTTTCCTATTACTTTTGTTTACTTTGCCTCTTATTTTCTTCTATTTCCAACGTCATAAATCCAAATATTTGGCATCCTTACTACATTATCTGTTTGTTTTTTTTATATTAGATTACCTGTGATGAGGCCTAAGAACGTTAAGAAGTAAGTTCTTTTTGCGGTGAAACTTGAAACTTGAACTTGAACCTGCTTCCTCTCTAACGACTTGAGTTTGAGCATGTTGATAGCGATTTTCCTAAGCTAGTCAAGAGGCTACCTGAGATTGATATTTGCTAATGTTATTTTCAGTTACCTGGAGTTAGAAACAAGCTTAAGCTTGGTTATGCAATCAGTTGAAAGTCATGCTTGTTGACTGAAACTTGAAGCATGGTAATGCTGTTTATATAGGTGAAGTCTGTTTCTCCTGTGCATATGACCAGGAGACAGGAGATAGTGTATGTTGAAATGGGTGCATTGCGTGTTAGAAATAGTTTAAAGGGGCCAGAGCAATGCTAGCTTTATTCCATGTTTCTTTCTCATTATTTACCTTCAGCATACATTACTATTCTGATTTCTGTCATTGCTTGCACTCCAGTAGTTTTTATTCATTTTCCTGTTACTTTTGTTTACTTTGCCTCTGATTTTCTTCTATTTCCAAAATCATAAATTTGGCATCCTTACTACATTATATGTTCTTTGTGATATTAGATGGCGCCTAAGAAGGTCAAGAAGCGTATGAGTTGGAAAGCCTTTCTTGACAATGTGTATTTCACTTGGTCGGACAAGGAAGAGGTAAGGATTGTCATGGAACCACATAACCAAGGCGATACAGGTATTTGTCTTTTGTGAATTATTTTCGTTTTGCATGCATACACTTAGATTTTTTAATAATATATTATTTTTAATTCTTATAGATACATGTTGGACTCTGGCCTCGACCGATTCCTTATCGGTCGTTGATCACTTGATAGACCGGAATGAGAATGTTTGTCGAGAGTTCTCTGTGCAGGAGTTTATGGATTTCACGCACCTGCACGAGAAATACCAAACTGAAGAATTCAAGAGAGACCCCGTAGTGCATTTGACTGGGGTGTTGAACAACGGTTACAACGCATTTTCTTATGTAAAAGATAACGGGATATGCAGAAAAATCGACTACCAATATACCGGTATAGTTGATATAAATGCTACGTGGGATACACGACCAATGGTAAGTATGAGTATAGTTTGAAATTCGGTTTTATATAATAAATACGAATTTTCTAATATATATATATATATATGTATATTTTTTTTTTATTATTAAGGGGATGGAAAAGCTTTTCGTTCGTGGGATTGCAGAAGTTGTCGGCAAACGAGTGGATCTTATGAGGAGTTTTCACATGCTTATTCGTAAAGGACCCCTTGTTGGGGTAGTGCTTCTATGCCCTTCATTCCACAAAATTGGTGTAAGAATTTAAAACTATTTCTAATAAATATTTTTATTGTTTCAACTTTGCATTTTGTATAAATTTGTTTGTTTGTTTTATAGGATACACTCTATGAAGGTCCAAATGATGATGAAAAGGATGAGGAACTTAATGGGAGACCAAAATACCATTCGATATTACTTGTGGGATTTGGATCAGAAAACGACACAGACTTCTTCTTGTGCAAGAATACTTATGGACGAGCGTGGGGTAAGGAAGGATTTGGGAAGATAGCTGCCACTGCTATCTATGAGTTATATGCACCGGTTGGTACTTATCGTTCCATAGGTCAACAAGTTTTCAATTGATCGAGTGATAGAATGGTAGCTGAGTCTATTATTTACATGAGGCAAATATTGGTCCTGGATTTCATGAACTTTAGCTGAGTATTATTTTTGTCCTTTAGGTATTCATCTAGTTTAGTGTATTTCATTTCTCAACTCTATTTTGATGTGATTAGAAACTATTTTGCTTCATGTTACTATCCTTTCCGTCCCAAACTGATAAGCAATACAGGAAGATAAACTAAATTGAGGCTTATGGTGTTGGGATTTCAGAAACTTGCTATCCTTCATTGAAAGTTATATATGCAGGTCTTATAAAATATAACAATGAAATGATCCTATCAGCTGAATAAATTTTGTTTATCGTTATTACATGCAACTATCATTTTATAACTACATGACCGTGTATATTCTACTCAAGACAGCAATATCCATCGACACTCAAAACCAGAAAAAAATAATAATAATAAAATAATAATAATAATAAATAAATAAATAAAAATAAAACTAAAAAATAAATCAAGAGCTAAGTTCATGCATGTTCCAAATTCTTGTGGAGTTATGCTCTAGGATTAATTTGATGATGATTCATGTTTGAATTAGACGGAACCCCCTTGATTCCTTCATGATGATCAAATGTGTTAAATGCGAATTCGTGAACCTTGTTTGAAATCCAGAGTCCGAGCATTTTGTCGAACGGTTTATGTGCGTTACTTAGTCACCGATTTTGATCATCCTCCTCAGCTTGAATCGAACAATTATTAATTTAAATGTGTTCCTTGTTATCTCAGCTTTCATTTGATACCAAATTCGTCCAACTTCGTTAAATAACGAGTGAGTTAAGCTAGCTCAAATAAAGTATGTTCAATCTGTCAAAACCCGTTGGCCCAAAAAATTGGCATTTTGCCGAGCAGTTGCCGTGCACTTTTGAATGACGATTTCGAGCCCTTTCTTGTTTCAGAGATGAATCTTGTTTGACTAAAACTTATTCCTTGTCATCTGAAATTTGATTTGGTATCTTATCCTCTCCAATTAGTTAAGAAACGAAAGAGCAAAGCTCGATCAAAGATTGCAAGTCAATCTGTTAAATTCCCTTCTATCCAGAAACTTTGTAATGAATTTAAGTATGAAATTCAGAAATTCCAATGAACTTTCGAGCTTAATTCCGAGAAGCCAGTTAATCTTTTGGGCCTGATTCCATTTCCTTGTTATAGAATGATATTTCAGATTTCCAAAGTCTACTCGAACATACACGATCACATTGATCTTCCAAAGTTTGACATGTTCAACAACCTATTCCATGAGTGGCCCTGTTTTTCCATCTTGGTTTTGAACACTTCCCTTTGATCAAATGAAAAACATGATAACATGAAAGTTGTTCCTTGTTATCTAAACTTCAGTTTTGATAGCCCAGTTTTGATAGCCCGTTCACCCAATTCCATCAAGAATTGAGTAAGATATTTTGGCTCAAAGTTAGTTTTCCTGAATTCAATTTTCCGAATTCCAAGCCCTTCAATGAAATGCTCGTAAATTCCTAGTTTCCATATTCCATTCACCCATTGTTCCTAAGATATTGTGAGAATTAAAATATTAAGTGTGAGGATTAAAGAGACTTAGTGTAAGAAATCTAATGGTGCAAACATGATACTCCTTCCGTCTCGCTGAAAGTGAGGCATTGCTTATTCATATGTGATGTATATTTTAATAAAATGCCTCACTTTCGGCGAGACAGAGGGATTATATACTATCATAATACCAGAATACGACATTAGATATCAGATTAAAAAGTATAATAATCTAAAATAAAATAAAAGGCAACAGACCTAAAAACATAAAATTCACAAGTACATAGCAATTACTATTCAGGGATTAAAAGGGTCATCAAACACTGTCAAGAACACAAGCCGCTCTCGCCTCCCACATATCGTTCTCGGACATGTCTCCAAATATGTAATCTATGCTTCGGTTTTCTTCGAAATAGCAATAACATTAAAGTTGATTGAGTCGGGGTTTTTCTGGATAATCTTTTGAATTACTTTAGCAGAATCCTGTAGTAAAACAAATGAAATGTTTTAACATATATCAACAGACAGATCTAATGATGAATATAAGCACAAAGTGGAAGCAGCATAAGTGCTTAACCACAACAGCTCACGATAGTGTTTAGAAAGCCGAAACTACAGATGAAGCTGGATGCAGTCAGAATTCCATTACCACAAGCTCCATCTAGTCAGTAGAGGAAGAGAAATATCACCTGTAATATGGAATTAGTCGAAGATGCACCATGAGAAACAGGTCAAGCCCTCCTTCCATCGAGCTCATACAGTTGTCCTACAAAATTTTGTTTTGAAGGCAATATGCATTAGAAATGATAAGTTTTCACTAAGAAATGTTCTCACTCATTGCATCATAAAGAGAAAAAACAATCAGATGGAAAAGCATAATTCGGATTGCTGTTTAACCAATTCAAGGATTGTTATTTGATGTACTCCATTTAGTATACAATACTGGGAAACATTTAATGTGAAACCGCTCCCATTTGAATCCTAAATAGCATGCAGACATTGAACTGTCAACTGGCAATTCTATAAGGTGTTATAGTAACCTGTAGTTTTGTTCTAGCAGGCCATACTGTTGATTTAATCCCACGGAATACAGTTACCAATTCAATGTAACTCACAGCAAAAATTCCAAGTGAGCAAGATGAACTTGACTATTCACTTACACCATGAGAAACACATTTCTAACTCACTGAATCTATAATTGAAGTGTGCGATTTGGACATGATCTCACAAACAAACAAACAAACAAAAAAAAAAAAAGAGAGAGAGAGAGAGAGAGAGAAGGAGGCTTACCATTAACACATGTAAAGCATTCTGAGTTTCTTGATAATGTGTGTCTACATTATCTGATGCCTGTCAAATATAATTGATAAAAGAATTCTGAGTTTCTTGATCCATATACTAATAAAATTGATTATAATACAAAGTTACAAACACATCAATTAACAAGATCATAACCCAGTTAATACAGTACTTGTATGTAATCCAGCACTCCAAATAGGACAAGATAATTATACCATACAGGTTTACTTCTACAATTCTCATCGCAAACGGCCAAGACAGAGCTCTACTTAATAAACCATAAGGTGAGGCATATACAGTAGGATGCCATTTGTAAAACCGCCGGAAACAATTTAACACATAAAGACCCAATACTAGTCTATGTGGAAAGTTACCTGAAACTCTTGATATTATTGATCACGGCGAAAATAGCATCCCAGAAATGGATAGACTGAAAATGTAGAGTCAAAAGGTGGTCGCGTCAAATGATCGAAACAATATGAAGTTAACAACAAAAGAATAAAGATAATCAAATAAAGTAAAATATAAAAGAAAAGTAAGTAAAGTAAAGTAGTACAGAAAAAAAAATGGATAAGGAAAATAAAAAACAGAAACAGTGTTCCAAAAAATCAGCTGCAAACTCCAAAATAAGATGCTTCTCTAACATATGACTTTAATAATATTTAAATAATAAATATCTTATTGTCAGATTAGGTACAAAAAAAGAAAATATTCAGGACTTAGGAGAGTACTCCTATAATTAGCCTCGTGATTTGTAGAGATTATGGTTCCTCTAGATATGGAAACAAATAATGTATTCAAACTAGCTCTGTAACCTTCAAATGCATGCAGAAAATAATAAGTATTCCTTAAGAGAACAGTTAAAATCATCCTTCCAAAAATAAAAAAGTCAACTAGCAAGCCACATTCTGAATTAAGATGAAACTGTTGATTAAATAGATGGTTTAAGTTTCATGTGATTGTCCAAAACTAACCTCAGTTTCACCAGCAGTTGTTGCAACTGAATGAGCAACTTCCATTTCTCTATCATTTTCAAGGAATTTCGCACGCTGCGGAATCAATTAGTTTTAATAATATTAGATTGGACTAATAACAAAGAAGACACGGCACACACTGAAAAAATTGGGAAGCGGGAGAGAGCTCTAACAGATCCATATGCGCAGTGGACTTGAAGAATTTGTCCAGGTAAGACCCCTCATCTGGAAAACAACACAATGAGCAAAATAAACAATTGACAGACTATACATGACAGGCCACAAAAATGAAGATACTTAAAGCATGCATGATAGAAAATCACAATTTATATTCTAAGTCTCTATTTTCTCATTATTTATAAATAAATAAAAAATCACAATTTTATTACATAAATTTGTGCATCCTACTCCTAAATTAAATTTTTGTAGCAACCATCTATCCATTTTTTTAATACACTTTTTGTGGACGGAGTGAGTATCGTCCAAACGACATGTTGGACCGACTAATATGAAAGCAAAAACATCGAAAATATCATCAGGAGTACTTCAGTCAGCTACTGTAAATTTATGAACAAAAACACAAGGATCAAACTTCATCAATTTTGATGCTGAGTTCTCACTAGAAGAGAAACACACACATCAAAAGAAACAAGAGTTGACGTGTAAATGGAAAGAAACAGCTTCTATATGTAGATAAATATATATGGACAATTAGTTGAAGGTCACATGCTACAGGTGAACTGTACATGAATCCCGATAGTGTTTAGAGTATCTTACATAGCTTGCAGCACCATCATGCCGAATATGCGACCAAGTTGGGCTCGGGAAAAAAAAATTCACGACTCATCGCTGCTTCAGAAAATTGTGTTAATTATTTCTGCTGCTCCACAGTTCCACGTCTCGACAAACTATGTTTGATGCCGATGTTTTTATCTGAAGCAGCATCTGCAGAAACATTGAGAAAATTGCGAGCTCCGTGTTTCATGGCAGCTAGATATTCGGATGGTTTTTGGCAGATGCAAGTGGATGGGAATTCATGAAACTCTCCTCTTCCGGGTCTCATCTCTTCAGGTTCTCCCATGAATCCTCTTTGGCATAATTTAACCTTTCTTGAAAAGAAATTCCAGTCCATTTTGTCTCGTGTAGCAAACAGAGCACTAAGCCTTTTGGCATTTGGTCTGATCGTTCTCTTGTGACCCATGTACCTCCTGCAACAAGAAAAATGAGACGAATGATTCATGAAAATTATGAACTACAATCTCTCAAAAGGCACATAAGAGACCAACGGAAACAGTTCACAACAACAATAAGCCAACTCCAATGTTGCACCAAAGCACCAACTTGCCATTATTTTACACCATTTCACTGACCCTGTACTCTGCATTCTTGGACATGATAACACTAGCCTTTAAATTTAGGGGAGTTTGATTGTGTATTCTTTGATTTCTCATGAAGGGCAATATTAAGAGGTCTGACGCATTAAGCATTTATTCTGTCGGTTACCCTGACTGGTCTGGCTACAGCTAACATTTCAGCTTCAACATTCCTTTACCCAAATGGGCACCTACTCTGATATTTAGTTAGTGTCTAGTTTCTAGTGCCCTAGAAGCAAATCTAGTTACTAGAATATGTCTCACTTCTGCCTCCTCCAGAGTTATTACGCATCATAAAGGTGTTGAGGTAATAAGAGATTATAGCACAAAACTAAATTGTGCCAAAGTTGATTTTGCTCCTCGATATGTACCTTCGACCAGCTAGGATTTTTGCCATATTCCCGTTGTTATTGGTGACAAATACATCACTTTCATCACAGACAATGTAGTCAGTGGCAGCCAATCGAGAAGAATATGGAAGAAGCGTTTTTAACTCTTCACTGGCCAACATCTCTTTTGTATAAAAATTTGGAAACAGCTTTTTAAGCGGCCTCAAAGTTTCTTCTCCACCGTATATTTCTCCAGATGCAACATATATATATGTGTTATTATCAAAGTCAAGGGCCCGCAGCAACAATCCAACCTCATGAGGGGTTAAAGGGCACTTCCCTCGTGTTCGCTCTTCATCTGGGCTTATCTCCTGATAAAACAAATTGCAAATCATTGTATTATAACAGGTGATCCAGAAAAATACTCGTGAATAATTGGGCTTCAGCTAACAGGTCATACTTCAAAGAAAGATGAAAATAAAAAACTTCCAATAATCAAACTCTTACAGGTAAGGTCTCCCAGCGCTTTCCTATCTCGCTCAGCTCGTATCTTTCTTTATCACCCCCACCATAGTAACACCCAGAAAATGCAAGCATGTCAGGTTCAAACCTACAAATCATGTTTCACAATGTAAAGCAGCGATAAGATGCATATTCCAAAAAATATACTTCCAATATAAAGAGATAAATGATGCATGAGAAATAAAGCATTGGACGATATCTAGTATTACTCATACTTAAGAAGTATCAGAAACAAGATATAAATTTAAATGGTCCACATCTATAGCCTAATTCTGTCACTTATACTGGGTAGAATCTTAGGCATGAGTAAATGAAAGATCACTGCAAGGAGTCTACGTTGCTGTAACTAAAGATATAGTATTCGATGACATGAAATATGAATTCACTTCAACTTTGCAGCCATACACCAAAAATCAATTTTGAAGCAGAGAAAGGACCTTCTGAAGTCCAGAGAGGCATTAGGTTTTTAACACTAAAAGACTTGCACAAGTAACAATCTTGAATATCAGTATCAACAACAAATCAAGATTCAAGACAAAGAAATACGGGTTACAACTTTCCAATTTTGCTTTCAGTGCTTGCAGGTTAAAAGCTAATGAGAATCAAGAATATTAATGGCTTAGCAAAGGATCTCAAACCTCAAGTGAACAGCTATAAAGCGCTTTGTCATTTTCCGCATGCGCGTGACAAGCTTCTGACCCATATTCCTTAAAGGCTTAGTAAATCTTAGTGCATGATAATTAACCCAGCAACATAATTTCTGTAGTTCTTCATCAAGGTCATTAGCAAGCCTGTAATCAAACTTTGTCAACTGAACAACCTGCGATTTTTCAGAGGTTATAGATTAGTGAGACCTGGGTCATGCTAGAAATTTCAAAAGATCATTTTGAAGCAAGAGGAGATAAACTGGCAGTTCCTTTCAAGATTTTTAAATCACCCAGTATTGCTATATAATACTCCCTCCGTCCCATTTAAGACGTTACATATGCTTTCTGAGGTATTCCATACAAGACGTTACATTTCTATTTTGAGAGTCCTAAATACACTTACAACACATAAGGAATCTTTATGCACATGGGGTGTTTAATACATTTACAACACAAAACACACATTTCTTAAATCTCGTGCCGAAAAGCAAATGTAATGTCTTAAATGGGACGGAGGGAGTAATAAAGATAGCATTTGAACAGTCTTATATCCCATCATAGATCATATTCTGTGATTGATTTATAAAGCTTAAAACTAATACTTAAAACATAGAATAAATGAAACGTAAAATAAATTCTGCTGCATAACAGGGCTCCGCTATCATCATTCATAAATCACCTCATCTCTCTCATTCTTGGTTCAATTCTTCAGCATATAGACAGTTATGGCAGTTTTTATTCTACTAAAGATCTAAGAGATATTCCTCAAGTCTAGCACATGATAGCAAAATGTATAAGGCCAGAATTTACAATAAAGCCAACACATGCAGCTGACTATAAAGTTTTCTACTTACGCGTCTCCTCAATAGAATAGGCAATACTTGCTCTAGATAGTAATCAGGTTCTGATTTTCGTGGAACACGCATGGTATATGGTGGCTTATCCATTGACCTCATCACCTTTTCTGGAACTCTTTTCACAATAGGTACGTCCTTCGCAAGGCAAGAGATGAACCAATCAACATCAAAAATGTTGGCAAAATCACTGCATAAGAAAGTAATATCTGGATGAGAAGAGGATAGGTAAATTACGTTAAAAAAAAAAAGAAGAAACAACTTTTACTATAGGCGTTGGTATTTAGGTTCAGCTGCTGAAAGACGTATTTGAATAGACTTTCTTACCTTCCTCTTGTTACAAGATTCAAATCTCTCTGAAAAAATAGGTTGTCTGAAGAAACTAAACCAGATAATTTCATTTATATTGTAATTCAGTACTTGTTACTACAATATTGCAAATTGGCATTCCTTAACCAGAGTTATAACTACCATAACTAGATTCCGGGAACAATATATCCAATAGTAAATGGAGCTCTCTATATGACAGTAGATAAGCAGAGGTTACATGTTACCATGACCAGATAACTGAACTTTCCACTTTAATAATTTAGTTGCCATCTCAACCAACCTTTCATCCTTCCAGAACGAATGATGATCCAACTCTGGCACAACCAAAGTAGCATTTAAAATCCTTGCAACAACTACAGCATCAGATATCTGAAGATCAGCAGAAAACAAAGAAACTTTGAGCATTTAATCATACAATAAAAACTAAGCAAACAGGATAAAGTAAACTAAGCTAACTGAAAGACAGATGAAAGTGATGAGAGCACAAATAAATTCAGGCTACTGATCCAGAAATATATATTAAAATCACATAAATGATGCAAGAAACACTTACTCCAGTTCTTTGTTGGTTCAGTCCCCCACTAGTTGCAATAAGTAAGTAGCCATTTGAAAATCGTTCTCGTATAGGTTCTATTGATCAACATATAAAGGGTTAATCACAATCACAATAAGATATAAAAATAAAAGTCAGGCTAACCATGAAAACTAAAATTTATTTATTTACGCCCATGCTTCATGCAATCATATCTTAACCCAGCATAGAGTTATCTCCTTCCAGATAAACAGTCCTTGACCTTCTTCATATGCAAAATGAAAATACTTTGACATATAATAAAAATAACATAACATGGCACCATGTTCATCCAAAGCGGTAACTAAATTATTAACTTTTTCATGATACAAGACAGCACTATATTATAAAATCTTGAGCATCTGAATTCTGATCTCTTAAAATTACCAAATTTCTACTGAACAATTTTTAGCCAAATGCCAACAACAGCACTCCATACCAAAAGGAACTATAACAGCACTCCAACTAAAAAATAAGTTTAGCTTTGACGCTTTAACAAATAGCAATTGTGTCCAATCAAGAAAACAAAATGACACTAATGCCAAAGATAGCTCATCTTGCAAGACTTAGAGGAGACAAACTTACGTGCAAAGTGAGGGCCTCTTTGGCTGCGACCATAATAAAAGTTTGAGAACTTGGATTTCCATATATCGACTGGAACCTGATAGCTTCTATCCTACATCGAATTTAACATAGAGAAATTTAAGAGTTTTGTCACAATTATTATACACTCAAATAATGGCAAAGCAAATATTTAATAGGGGAGGTATACTAAGACATGCAATATACAATATGCTTAATCGTCGCAGCCATTATATTTTTCTGTACATATATAATTCTCTACTTTGTGAAAGTCACCATTAAAAATTGAAAGGCACGTAAAGCAGTGGATTGATTTACCAGTAAAGACTATTAATTTACTGCAAGATCATAGTTTCCTCAATCTGAAAGATTTTGCTGCGGATACATTTGATATCACTAAAAGATCTGTCCCTTAATCAAGAAATACAAAGGTGCTTTGCTATCTTAGTAGACACTAATCTCTAACATATATAGGCAGAAACGGCATGGCAATTCTTACAAAATCAGGAACACATCGACGATAAGTTGTACTCCGTATTTAGTTCCATCCAGTCTAAGAAAAATGAAACTGAATCGCAGAAAGATCTGCACTTGACATGAACCCTAACTAAAGAATAACCAATTCCCCAAAACTAAAGTCGGCCAGAAAAATGTAAAAGTCAATACTGGAAAAACAGAACAGATTAAAGATGCAAAGCTCAAGAAAAATCAACAAAAAGAGAAAAGTGAAAACAGAAACACCACAGATTCTCTTAAGAGAACAAAATGTGATCCAGCTAGAAGACTCGATATTTCCAAAAGAATTAAAATTAAATCGCAGAATCCAACAGGGTCTGCGTGATTTCAGCTAATTAAAAGATGAAAAAAGTTAGAAATTAAGGTCAACTCCACATTTTCCAAATCCCGGTGCAGAAAGCAGAAGCAAAACAAGAGCTGCACTGAACAAGTGCTTCCACATTGCAATCAAACGGGAAAATCACGGAACAAATCAACATTAAAAGATAGAGTAAGAGCAAAAAAACTCAATCTTCCATACCCTCTTGTAGTACCAAGTCCGCTTAACAAAGCGCTGCGAGTACCACTCCAGATCAGACGCGACGTGGCCCGTGAAGAGAGAAATGAGGCCGACGGCGAAGAGCAACAACCCACACACGACCGTCCATGGCACCGCCTGCCGCCGCCGCACGGGCAGATAAGTCCAACAATGGTGCTGCTGACGGTCCCGCGGCGAATGCTGCAGCTTCTGCTTCTGCTGCTGCAAAATCTCAGCCGCGAGATTATTCACCAGAACGCCGCCGCCGCCTCCACGCCTTGTTAGCCACGCCCATTTCATCCTGCTCCGCACTTTCTCATAGCTTTATCGAGAGATCACGGCACGGACGAAGCGAGCACTGGATTTAAATGAGCTGATCCTTGAAAACCCTACTCGTATTGGGTCGTTTTTGTTTTGGTTGTACAGTACGAAAATGAGTGTGATTGGAGCAGAGAGAGAGAGAGAGTGGAAGTGACGAAGGGGAATTTGTGGAGATTGCAATAAATGGAAAGGGAGAGATTAATTCAATTATTGATTACTAATTTAATTGTCAGATTTCTTTTTTAGGGAACATTTAATTGCGAGAATTAATATGTTAAATTTAATTATGAGTTTCGCTGTTAGGAGCTCTTGAATTAATTCTATGTTGACTGAAACTAATGATGCGACCTGATCTTAGTTCTAGTCGATTATCTATTAATTATTATGAATAAAAATGTTAATTGTCTTGAACAAAAATATTGGTCATTATAGTGTCCGAAATTTGTTAGCTTTCAAAGAGGGAAGACTAAGAGGAAGATCATGTATCGTATTGAGACAATCCCAAAAATAGTCATTTTGATAATATAATGGTAAATTTTAGCCATACATAAAATAATATGTAAATTTTAATCATTTTCGTATAAAATGATATTTTTGCCCTTTAAATTAATTACACAACCATGATTACACGACTACAGGGTCGTGTATTTGGCACAGCATGACGAACACGGTCCACAGCTTGGCATTGCACGACCGCATTTACACGACCAATCGGTCGTGCAATAGTGGTCATGTAATCTGAGCCCCACACGGCGTGTTAATACAGCCATGTGCCATGGCCGACGGGGAGCCTCATCGTGGCAACACACGACGCACGGCCACAGCTCGAGATAGGCGGTCGTGGCCGTGCACTCACACAGTGTCAAGCTCACGCCTGTGACATAGACAATGCACGACGCACGGCCACGACTTGGGGGAGGCGGTCATGGCCGTGTGCTTGCATGACGCACGGCCACAGCTGGTCCTGATCCTGGCCGTGTAATGGAGAGAGAGAGAGAGAGAGAGAGAGAGCGAGGAGAACATGTGCCGTGCTCTTGCTCAAATTCCTCCAACGGCCGTACGAGAACCATAGCGCAGATCAAACGTGAGTTCAAAGTCGCCTCCATCATCCATGTCGTCGGCGGCGCGATCTACACAGCGAGCTCGCTAAAGAAGCATCTAAGACAGCGAGCTCGATGGAGGAGAAGACCTTGCGAGGCACCGGCGGCTTTACGCTAACAGATCTGGGGATGAAGACGAAGGCGGCGGCGGCAGCCCATCATGGAAATCGAACTCCGTGGAGTGGCATCGGCCATGAATGTAGGCTGCTGCGGTGGAGGCGGCAGTGACGACTGTCGGGAGGCGGCGGCGGTGGAGATGGCGGCGATGAAGACTGTGCGGGGAGGAGAAGAAGTACTGTTCACGTATTTGCACGTATTTGAGCATTTACTGTTCTAATTTATTATTTTACTTTCTTTTGTTTTAATCTTTTTATTTATATATTTTTTTGTGATTATAAAATTTGACAAGTAATAGAATATCATTTTTATTTATTTATTTATTCTTTTTTATTATAAAAAAACAAAAATAAAGGCATAAGGGCAATTATGTCATTATATAATAAAATTGGCTAAAATTTACATATTGCTTTATTGTTGGTTAAAATTTACTTTTACTTTATCAAAATGACTATTTTGGGGTACTTACTCAATATTATTTTGTAATGTGTTTATTGGAGTATTTGGAAGCCTATAAATAATGCTATTTTTGAAGGGGTTAAGATAGATTTGGATAATATCGCAGATAGACTAAAGTTTTGTTTTTGAAAGTGGATTTGAGCTAGTTTCTTTTCTTTTAGTGGAGTGTCTTTGTATAATTGGTGTTCTAGTCATTTTGCATACAATCCGTCATTATTGATGTGAGATCGGTCGTTTATTATATTGTGTAGTGGTATATTGGAACTTTGTAAGGGCATTGAGTACCTCTTGTACTCGCGTGTTCTTAGTGATTCGTTTTTTTAACTTAAAAAAAAAAGGTTTGAAATCTTTAATATTATCATGTTGGTCTTGTGATTGTTAAAATATACAATTATTAGTACTACATTATTACGAGTGATGAGAACATGTGTTACCCTTTGCGATATAAAATATTTATTATTCTCTTATTTTGTTCAGTTAAAGTGTCAATTATCGTCAATAGAAGTGTTAATTGTTTTAAGTAAAAGTGTCTATTTATATAATGACCGAAATATTCAATTTTGTCGACTTGGTGATGGATGTAATTGTTGTCTTTGTATTCTTTAATGATATGCACGATACGCAAATGGGAGAGAGATATAGAGAGAAAATCACCGAGGTTCAATGTACTGAGAGGACTAATTTGGTTTCTCGCATTTTGTTTTTTGTACCAAATCTTTAATATTGTTTTTGTTTTCATTCTCATAATTCTATCCTCACCTTTATTTTTTGAAATTCTCTCTCGAAAGCTTTTGTATGCTGCTAAATGCAAAAAACTACACATGATGTATTGTTTTGATGGTTCAATATTTTTGAGAGATGCTAAGTAGTGGCATTTTATAATTTATTTCAAAATATAACTTTAAATACTCTTAACTAAAACTAAAAAAAAATACTAATAAAAGTCAAGACATTATAAAATAAAACATCACATTAAATCTGAAAATTTTCTTCCCGTCGAATTTCGACGGGCTACAAACTAGCTTGTTATAATTCACTTAGGTGAATTATCAAGACATAATCCTTTATGAACAACCATAATAGGACTTTTTGGTCATTACTTATTACTCATATTATTCATTTACATAAATATCCTTACATTTATATATGGATAGATAGATTCATTTAAAATACTTTCCACCTGTTTCCGTTTATAATTTTGAAGTATTAAATCAAATTACACAAATCACTCTAATTTTTAGCAAGACTGTAAAGGGGAAAATATATATAAATATATATATATTTCTATATATATATATATGACTGTTATATACGTGTGTTTAAAAATGTGTGTTTATTTTTTTAATTTTATTTTGTACTCTTTGTAATGGATGACCATTAATAAATTAAGAAAATAAAAACTATGTACAATTAACTAGTTTAGTGCCCGTCGATATTCGACGGGTTCACTTCTAGTGGAAAATAATAATAGAATTATTTATGTTGAGAGTATAGTTTGTTAGATCCATTCGAAAAAAATAAAAAAAAATAAAATTAGAAAAAAATGAAGGGAAAAAAAAAGAAGATCAATGAGGTGTGACATTTCTCAATTAGTTTTACTCATTTTGAATGTCAGTAGCCCCTTGATCATTGTAATAGAAAAGTAGATTAAGTGAGGTCCCGTTTTTCGTATAGTTATACTCATTTTTGAATGTTAAGCCGTGAAGTATACATTGTAATATAGAAATAAGATGACGTCAGTTGGTAAAAAAAAAAATAGGTCAATGAGAGACAAGATTTTTCGCGTGGTTATATTCATTTAAAGTAAAGGAATTGAAGGATGAATTTTAAGCAGCCCGTCATTTAAATATTGATTAAGGGTAACTCCATCATATTTGAGTTTTCCTATCGATGAAATCATTTTCTCAATAATCGATTTAGCACCATCATACATATAAGCTTCTTCATTTGCCCGTCCCTACTCTACTAACAAACTATAAGCCGTAATGATATAATTTTCTCATTAATGTGAAGTTTTTTAAATGTTTATATGGGATAAAACTGAATGATTCTATTATATTTGAGTTTCCTGATGAAGTCGCATCTCTAAAAAATCGATATGAGATCAATAAATTAAATAAAAATAATTGATTAATAAGACAAAATATATAATTAGAATTTTCAAAACTTTAAATATTTCTAAACACTAATAATTTTATACAAAATAATAAATTAATAAACCTAAATCTAGATAGGTTTTCGATCCCAAAAGTTGTATCAAAATTGAAACTGACATGACTCTTTTTATAGATCTTCCTCGATTGACAATCTCAATTCTCAATAATTTGGACGGACTTGACTATAAAATTCAAGTTCTTTGGAGTTTGTTCCACATATTATAAATTGTTGCCAAATCGAATTTTGAACCTTATTGTACCTATTTACATTGAGTTAATTATCCACATCAGTTTTTTTTATTCAAAACTAACTATTTTACTAATTACTACAATTTAAGGATGTACTATAGTTTATTCTTTTGAAAAATATCCATTCGAAAATAATCTCAAATTTACGACTTATTAATATAGGAAATAATAATTATAATAAAATAAGATTCAAACGAAACATCAAAAGTTAAACTTTAAGGAAAAAAAAACACCTCAATTTACGGTATTAATAATAACTAAAAGATATTACCTCCTAACGTAATGAATTTTTAATACTATATTTTTGTTGTAAACCCTACCAAAAAAAAAACCAACAAAATTCAACCCTAAATAGAAAAAAGTATCTACGTGGCATTTCCACACAACGTATTATGTATGATTTAATTAGCTAAAATTATTAATTTAAAAGATTGTACATTCCTACAAAAAAAAACCCAACAAAATTCAACCCTAAATAGAAAAAGGTATCTACGTGGCATTTCCACATCAACATATTATATATGATTTAATTAGCTAAAATTATTAATTTAAAAGATTGTACATTGTCGATTTAATTGATAAAGTGTGCTTGTCGATTTAATTAGTTGAAATATTAATATTGCAGAATACATGTAAACAAATACAGTACCCTAAATACTAAACCCTACAAAAATAAATAAATAAATAAACTAAACCCTGCATAAAAAAACTCAACCCTAAAAAAAACTACTAAATCCAACAACAAAAAAAAACTCAGCCCTAAAAGAAACTAACTACAAAACCAAACCCTACAAAAAAAAAAAAAAAACTACGAAAAAAAATTCAACCCTAAATGGAAAAAAATTATCTATGTGGTATTTCCACATCAGCGCATTAAGTAGGATCTAATTCGCTAAGATTATTAATTTAAAAGCTTGTTGCAGCCCGTCATTTAATAAAATAAATTATGAGGATTTAAATAATCACGAAAATAGAGGAATTTCCATGTAGGATTAGAATCCGTAAGCAGCCCGTCATTTAGATGATTGATTTAAGAGTTCTTTAATTCAATTTAAATGTTAAGCCGCTCGTTGTTTGATATAATTGAAAATAGGTCAAGGAGATTTTTTTGGTAGTTGTACTCATTTTGATTGTCGATTTTCCCGTTATTTCAGTATTTATTGTAGCAGACAGAGAAAGTTGATTAGGTTAATGAGGATTGTTATTTCTTGAGTAGTAATATTAGTTTGGAGTGAAATCATATGTTGTTCACTGCAAATATTGTTTGTGTTTTATTTAGATAGCATAAAAATAATGATGCATGAAGGATTATAGATGTGTAGAATAAGTTATGAGTCAACAATTAAAGTGCCCTTTTAGAGCATAAAAAACCAAAATATGCCCAACATATAAATTTACACAAATTGTGCCAATTTTTGGGGAATGGCCCTAAAATACCCCTCAACCCCTAAAATCAATTTCGCCCCCAATTTCTCTCCCACTCTCACACGTTACCCTCACACAACCCATTAATTGGAGAAAACCCATTATTCTCTCCATAACCCTCAATCTCTCTTTCTCTCAATTCTCTCCGGCGATTCCACAAAGCCAGCCGCAGTGGCCTTGCCCCGCCGTTGTTGACGTTCATTACTTCACAGGTCAGTTTCGTTGTTCTCACTCCTCAGTCCCAGCCATTGTTCCCACTCCCAAACCCTCGTTCCCTCGTCTATCTCCTCTCAACGAATTACCAGCAACCGCCGGCATGCCCCATTACGCCACCGTTGACAGCATTTGTCCCGCCATTCCCCTGTGCCTCCCCGTTTCTGTGATTATGGTGATGCACAGTTCAAAGAGAAAGAGGAACCAAGAAGAAGCCAGAGGGGAAACTGGACAGCCGCGCTCACCGGCTCCGACTGAAGATCCGCGCTCCGGCGCTACCCCGCGACCCTAGCGGCCACCCATTCATTGAGGCAGAGGTATTTAGGGTTTCGCATGTGCAGTTTGAAACAATGGAAAGTACATCATTTAGGGTTTTGTTTGATTGGTTGAAACATGAATGGTGATTGTGTAGTGAAAAAATGCTCTTCTGCAAAAATTCAATGTATTGTACTGCTTCCAAAATTGAACTGCTCTTCCAAAAAATGTATGTGATTCTGCGAGATAAATTATGACTTTCTAACCTTCCGTAAACAAGTGCGTAGAAAAGTGGAAATTTCTGACATGTTTGTAAGAAAATATTTGTGAGTTTGTAAGAATTAGTTGATGTTGGTTAGAAATTGTAAATTTCTTATATGTTTATTAGATTCTGTAAATTTCTGACATGTTTGTAAGAAAAATTTCTTACTAAATAAACTGTGATTGCTTGGAAACGTTTGTCGGATATGTACATGTTAGTTAGAATTCAAAGTTTTCTTACATTCTCTACTATAGGTTACTATGATTTTCTTACTCTGCCTTCATGTTTCTGATATTGTGTGCAAGGTTGTGTGCAACTGAGAGACGACGATGACGAAGAAGGCGAAGATGGCAACACCCATGCTTGGTTTTTGAATAAAAACATACTGTGTTTGATGAGATTCCTAGAATTATAGAGTACATATTGCTTAATAAATGGTAAGAAATTGAACCAATGTAACCATAATTTTTGTTTATATTCTTGGCTTAAGGTTTCATAATTTAAATCTTGGATGTACTATTTCGTTTGGGTAAAGATTTGGGCGATTCTATACATGATTAGAAAATTCTCAGTTTTGGGAAACATTCCTTGAATTGTAAAGAAGATTATGCTAATTTAATCATTAGAATTAACTTGTGAGCGATTCTTATCATAATATTCGAGATGTGAAGAAAAAAGAGATTGTAAGAAATTGGAATATTTTGTGTTCTACTTGATAAGAAATTATGTAAAATCTTATCTTCTGTAAACCATTCGATAAGAACTTCATAAATTGCTACCATGATGATTAGAAAAAAAGTAAATTTCTTACATATTGTGGTAATTTTCTTACGTTGCCCTCATGTTTCTATTATTGTGTGCAAGGTTGAATGGGTATATTAAAGAGAAAACCTACTGAAGAAACCGCATAAGGTGATACTGTGGGGGGTATGGAAGCATGGCAGGGGACGTCAACGCTATGCTAAGACATATAGGGATTGAAAAAGCAGATTTGGTAAGAAAGTCTGTTGTGGGATAATTCACGCGTCTCAATGACTGCAGCACGAGGAGCGGGAATATAACCACGTTCTCGGGGGGATCTAACCACGTTCTCACGTGTCAATATGTAAAAAAACTAAAGCAATCCGTTGCCGACATTTATGTGATAAGAATTTATGAATTTCTTACCATCTTTCACTATTTAAGCATTGAAACATTGTAATTCATGGTGACTGGATGTAAGAATTTATGGATTCTTTGTTTGAACACAACTGGTGTATGTAAGAATTGACGAAAAAAACTATGCTCACATATCGTTATGCAAGAAATTATGCAGCCTTTCACCGTAAGTATTAGGAAAAATGATGCAGTTTGTTCTTACTTAATTTATAAGTAAGAATTTGTAAATTTGTTACCATCAAATATTGTAATTCTTACTAAGTGGATGTAAGGATTTGATGTTTCAATTAGACTCAATAAGAATTTCAGAAACTTGGTTGTTTCTTCCAACCTGAATGTAAGAAATTTAGATATTTCTTACGAAGAATTACAACGTTTATGTAAGAATTTATAAATTTCTTAGGAATATATTTATGTAAGAATTTATAAATTTCTTACCATCTTACACTATATTAGACAATCAAACCGTTGTAATTTATGTAAGAATTGCAAAAATTCTTATATTGAACTTTGTAAATTTATGTATGATAGAATGCCTACATATTGTAAGAAAATAGTAAATTTTAAAGAAAAAAATGTCTTACGTTGGTTAGAATTCAGGAATTTTCTAATCAATAACAGTTGTTATTGGTTAGAAACTTGCACATATTGGTGAGAAATCCAAACTTTCTTACGTTCTGTAGTGTGATTGCTTTGATTTTAGTAAAAAATATAATGATTCTTACCACGAAATGATAGATAGCCTGCATATTGTAAGAAAAAGATTGAATGCCTGCATGTTAGTTAGAATTTGTGAATTTGTGAAAATCTTACGTGTTGATTAGAATTTGTGAATTTTGATTATAGAAAACCATTTTCAGGTTGTCAGAAATGTAGATTTTCTATCCAACGTATGCATAATTCTAACCAAAACACAAAAGTTTAATCAACATCTAAGAAATGTCCATTTCATTATAGTAAATAAAATTACAAATTGCCAGAAATGTAGATTTTCTTACTATAATTTGCAAAATACTAACCAAAACACAACATTCTAACCAAGATGCAATCCAATTTTTCAATTTCAGAATTCTAACCAACGACAAAGCAAACAAACATCTGATTCTAACCAACGTCCTTCGAGTTATCAGAAATGTTACTTTTTCTAACCAACATGTGCAAAATTCTAACTATAACATATAATTCTAATCAACTTTTTTGATTTTTTCGAAGTGAAATTCAGAATTCCTAATACATTTTCAGCACACAATCATCATTTCCAGGTAAGAATCGTTTCAAAGCAACCCATTTTACTCTTCAACCAACAATACAAAACACCAAAACTAAACTCAAGTGGTAAGAAATTGAAATTTCTAATTGGTTAGAAATTTCAATTTCTTAGCAAATTTGTTGGTATTTCTTACCAAATGTGATAAGAAAATGGAATAAATTCTTATCACGTACGAAAAATAAAACAAACTCAACAAAATGTACAGTTCTAACTATTCTGAAGCACATTTATTGCTGGGATTCAAAACATAACTTTTCGAATTTATGACAGAAAACGAGCAGAAAACAAACGAAAGAACAAAAACTTCACAGCCATCAACGTCAACGTGTACGCCGCCTCAGCCGCCGTCTGTGCGTGATCCAACTTCAATTCTTCGACTAGGGTTTACAACTTCAAGAACACACATGATAACAAGAGAAAAGAAGAAATAAACAAAACACATACAAGGGCAACTTGTTCAAAGAAATCTCTTTCATCTCTCTTATCTGTAACTTCTGCCAGACTCAAAATTGCGCCGTTCAGCAGATTTCCTTGCACGTCCAACGTCGCCGGAACCTCGCACGTTGCCGGAAGTTCAGTTGCTGCCGTTTGCAACTTTGTCTGCTGCCGTCGTCGTCGTCTACACGCACGTCTCCTGCCTTCTACTCACAGCCCGAAACCCTAGATTGAAAGAGTGAATGTTGTGGTTTAAGTGAAAAGAAGAAGAGAGGAGAAAAGAAACAGAGGAGTGAAGAATGAAAGAGAAACGAGAAGTGAAGAATGATGAAGGAATGCAAAAACATTTAAAATACAAAGCAAAAGGGCAACTTAGTCCCATTAGGAAAAAAATGGGCAATATTTGTGTATTGTTATGTTGTGGGCAAAATTTGGTTTCTTAAGCTTAAAGTGGGCAAAAAACTATATTTCCTCATTATTGTTTGTGTTTTATTTAGATAGCATAAAAATAATGATGCATGAAGGATTATAGATGTGTAGAATATAGACAAAATAATCACAGAAAATGCATAATAATCCACGTAGTAATAGAGCTTGATATGTGATATGTTGAATTCAACTCTACTTATTTATTTATTTATAATTTTGCTTGAATTTGACTCTGATTTGAGTCTAGGGACTTTCATAAGTAGAGCAAATTAAAATCATAGAATGAAAATCCAAAAAATTAAAAAAATAAAATAAAATTGTATCATAGAAATTAATTAGGGAAGATTTCCTTTTGACTAATTAATTGTAAAATAATAATGGAGAATAAAAAAAGGGAAATAATATATATACAATTGATCTATCGATATATATACCTCAGACAAAGTTTTAAACAGATCGATTGGTATTGTTGTAATTATAAAAACTAAAAAGATAATATTGGCAAAATAATAAATATTACTATGAAATAATTAAAGATATATATCAAATTAAAGATATATATTAATTGATTAGATTAAAGTATTGATTAATTAGCCAAAATTATGAGAATTTAGTAAAATAATCAAGAAAAATCGTGGTTGATCGGCTTTTATTTATTTATTTATGTTCATTGCTTTATGAAGCAAAATGTGTGGATGTAGTAAAAAAATATTAATGTGTTGATCTTTTATTTTGATTTGAGTGACTAATTCTAATTTGAATTTGTTTCCCATTTGTCATGTGGTGTTTTAATTCTCTGAATTAATATTGATGTTTAGCACTCTAGTTGATATTTCACTGTTCCGCCTTGTTTAGTCATCTCACGTTTTTGGTCGGATGAGGTGAACTCAATTCAAACAGGAACACATATTTTCTTCTCCTCTTACCATTTTAACCCTTATGTATTTAGACGATTTCAAATAATAATAATAATAATAATAATATGTGAGAAATAATAATAATAAGAAAGAAATAAATATACAAGAATGTAATAATAATAGATAAAAATCAATAATAATATTAAATAAAATAATATATAAGATAATAAAATAATCTAATAAGAAAGAATAATATCAATAATAGTAGTAAGAGATAATAATAATAATAATAATAGATATTAATAATGTTATAAAATAATAATAATATTAATAATAATAATAGTAATAATTATAATAAGAACAAGAATAAAATATAATAAATAATAAGAATAATAATAACAATAATAGTAATAATGATAATAATAACAAGATAATAAAATTAAGAACTGAACAATATATAATATAAAAAGTATAAAGTTCGTTTTCATTAAATTACTTTTAAAAAAAAATTGTTTTCATTAAATTATATGCATGACTAATTGAACTAATTTTGTGAATTAAACTAATACTAAACTAATTTAGTAAATAATAGAGGATATAAAATTGATCAATCAATAGCGATATACATGTGTGTATATATATATATACTTATATAATTAATGATTGAGCATAAATAATCAAGTATATATATGTGATTTAAATTATGACACTTCTATTCAAATTGAAATTCTATAAAGATATATATATTAATCATATTAAAATATTAATTAATTAGCCAAAATTATGAGAATTTAGCAAAATAATCAAGAAAAATCATGGTTTATCGACCTTTATTTTGCTATTATATATATATTTATATATAGATTGTGTCACGGCATGGGAAAGCAAATTTAGATTCAAAAAAAAAAATGAATTAATAAAACAAAAAAATATCAATAGTAAAATTTAACTTTGTCATTTTCCTTATAAATTAGTAATAACTTAAATATATATATAACGATATATTTTTATTTTATTCATTCATAAGCTATAATTAGTTATCAATTTATAAGTGTGCCCACGGTTGACGTGACAATCCTTTTAGGGTTTAGTTTTTTTAGGGTTATAGTCTTATAAGGTACTCCCTCTGTTTTTTTATAAGTAACCTGGTCAACAAATTGCAAATAACAAGGAAATGTGTAAATTACATAACCTCATTTATTATTCTCTTTTTCTACACACCACCTTATATGTAACATTAATTATGGGGGTAAAATTGGAAAAATGTAGCTATTATGTTATCAAATTCCAAAATGGGACACTTGAAAACAAATAACAAAAATAGTAAGTAGGAAACTTAAATAAAAACGGAGGGAGTATACTAATTATTTTTTCATAAATATAATACTGTACCTCACCAGTGGGCACACGGTGAGTATGAGCACATCTATATATATATAAAATCAAAATGAAAAAGTTAGTTTTTTTTTCCCACCAAATTTAGAGTAGAATAGGAATTTTCATTCTGAACGGTTATTTTTAAAAAAGTAGTTACACGAATTTAAATTTAAATATTTAATTTAATCGGGCACCGAAAAGCATGCAAAGCATTTCACAACATTCAAATAATTACATAATTAATTTAAAACTGCACACTATCTTAAATAATTCAATCCACTATAATTGAATTGTCAGTTTTACAATTCCAATGAACCCACTATTCACATATAAACCGTTGATATCCACTTCTCTATTTATTTATTTTTCCAGCCATATTTAGCATAATTTCGTTATTATTTTTGCAAAATAAAAATTATTGGCTCTCTTTAGGTTCAATAATCATGGTGGAGTTTGTTGCAAATATCTTTTATGTACTATATATCTATCTATATTAGCAGCGGTTCATATGTTTGTCATCAATGTTAGTTGATTAGGCAATATATGTAATTAGTTAGTGGTTGATCAACTATAGAATTTAGCATTATTTACACAAAATATAAAGTATTTTTATGGTATTGTAAATAAATATGATAATATGAAAATTAAATTCAACATATAAATTGTTTTTAATATATCTTCAACATTTTAATCTTGATATAATCTTTAAAATTTTATTATATCACAATTTTTTTTAGTTATCAATATAACCTCTTTCAAACATTAGATAAAAGAAAGGGTTTCAAAATTTATGATAATCTATTTCTATTCATTTCGACAATATGTTTAATCAAATTTACTCCTTTGTCCCCAATTAAGTGTCCCAACTCTTTAAAATGTTGTCCCCAATTAAGTGTCCTATCATATTTTTCTAGGCAAAATAATCAAAACTATCATATTTACCTCTATAATCATTACAAATACATTACCTTTTTATTTTCCTATGTAATGATTATGGGCAAATTGAGTAAATTTACTTATTTTCTTGATTTGTGTATTTTTTTCAAGTTTGGATACTTATTAAGGGACATAAGAAGTACATGTAGTTGTTAACGCCGTGCATCGCACGGGGTAGTGCACTGGTTACTCTAATAAAAATAGTACTCCAGGCTTATTTTAATAAAAATATATCATTTAGTTTTTTTTTTTTTGGATTCCTTTGACTATTTATATGTTAGCAACAACGATTCCAGAAGCATAAACGGTTGCATATATTGAAATTGGATTATTAATGTGATATTTTTCTTATGATGACACTAGTTAAACTTCCAATCATCCGAGCAAAAGAGGAAAGAATATGTAATCTCTCAATGATATTAGTGCAATTAAATTTAGGGCATGAATGATTGTCAACAATTTTCATGCAACATACCTTATAAAAATAATCTATTTTTAAAAATATAAAAAGGGTATTATGGGTGGCCATATTATGGCCTCATAGATTAATTCATAATTAATTAGGTTTTGGATTGATATTTAGAGGGGTGTATTCAACCCAGAGTTTAAAAGATTTTATGTATTTTAAAAGTCTATAGTTATTCAATTTAGATTTTAGAAAGTCTTTAAAAATCTGTTGATATTCAATTATAACTTTAAAAATTCCATCTAAATATCTTAAAGATTTTAATGGATTTTAAGTGCATAATACACAGATAAAATTCCTCCATAAATCTCACCTCCCCACTCCAGATTTATAAAGTCTCTGCCATATTTTTCTTTTGAAAAGCCACCGTAGTCATCACCCTCCTCCACCGCCGGAAAAACATACTTCTCTCACTAATCTCCACCCTCAACCGCCTTCTCCCACCCAAATCTGCAACTCCTTCCTCTTCCTCTCCGCCAATGCCACCTGCTTCTCTCTCATCGCCGTTGCCTTCAGCTCCGACGTCCTCGATGTCCCCGAGATCCCACCTCCTCCTCTCCCCCATCGCCGCCGTCTCCTACTCCATCATCCTCGCCAGCGCCTCAATCATCTCCACCTTTGTTCGCATCATCTCCGCCATGAATTCTTGCGTCGGGATATTACAGTTCACCTCCTTCTCCACGGCTACGTCTTGATTATTCGCGACCGCACCTCCGCCGCATTGTCCCCCGCGGTTCCGATGAACATGGGTCGAGGCCCTCTTCCAGTACCGGATATGGCGGTTGATCCGCCACGATTTTGGAGGGAGTGCTCATCGCTTACATTTATGCCATGGTTCATGTTCTTGATAACGTCATGGGTTACGTGTTCTTGAAGAATTGCAGAGAAGAGAAAGATTTTTGCTTCCAACAAATTGAGTTTTTTTTAGAGAAGTGAAGGCATTGGATTCAAAGGTTTGAATATATGTACATACATACAATTTCTTTTCTAAAAAGAGAAAATAAAGTTCATGCAGAAAATAATGTGAACATGGTGATCGGAATTTGTTCTGATCCCGCCGGAAAAAATTGATTTTTGTAAGTATGAGAGAGAAGAAGCTGTACCCCCTTTTTTTTGAGATTTCATTGTTTATTTTTCCAGTAAACAAAAAAAAGCATTCTTTGTAGCTCATCTTTTATTTTTCGTATTTATGTGTTATAAAAATTATCATGATTTGTTTATTTTAAAAAATTTATGGATTTATAAAGTCTATCAAAATAGATTTAAATCAGTTGAATAGAATCTGTTAAATTCCACATAGATTTAAAACAATCCATGAAATTAACAGTATCCACGGATTATAAAAATTCCATCAAAATCTTTTAAAATCCGACTTGAATACACCCCTCTTAGTAAAATACTCTGGTCCAATAAAATTGAGAGATTGCATAATTTTCTGTTTCCTAAGCAAAAATCTCAAAAGTTTCAAGAAAATGGAGTCTAAAAGAGTTGCTACAATCATGTTCGCTGTTTTACGTTGGATAATTCCTTAGCATGGCTTTGCTCTCAACCTCTGCCGAGGCAAAAAGGGAAGGTTGGCTTCTTCAAGGGCCATGCTCAAAATTTCCAGACTGCAACAAGTATTGTGTTGAACATGGATTTAGACTTCAAGGGGGAAAATGTGTTAAGTCTTATTCCTGGAAAGAAAGATCCTCTCGTTTGTGTATGCCTTGCGCATTAACTTAAATTTGTATTATCAAATTCAATAATTATATGAGGACTTGATCCAAAAAAAAAAAAAAAATTAAATTGAGAGATCGCAAGCGGCATCCACAATTATATTTGGGAAAAGCGGAGTATTTCGCTATCGACACCAGAGCAAACAAGCAGGACTCTTTGCTTATAATTTATCAAAAAAGAACCTCAAACATGCAATTCCAACCTCTGTTATTTATCTATTAAATAAACAGGTACACGTTTACTTGATCCTTTGATTGTTCTATTTTTATTTATGTAATCTCTTATTCACCATAATAATATGAATTAAAAAAAAAAAAAAAAAATAGAGATCGGCCAACTGATTTATTTTATCCCAGCCCAACTAATAAATACGACCCAACAATTTATTTAATACACAGCCAAAACCCAGATTCGGTCTGAGCCGACCCGAGGTCCGACTCACTCAAATAGACTCTTCTTGTTCCCCCCTCTCTCTCTCGCGCTCGCTTTTCCACTCGAATTTTCCTTTCTTCACCTTTCGCCGCCGCATCCTGAGTCACTTTATGGTAAGCTTCCTTTGTTGGCTTTGATTTTATGATTCCTTTGAGATTTGTAGAGTTGTGTTGTTAAAGCCCTAGATTTTTGTAATGTTCCTTTTGAAGCCGATCCGATCCATATACACGAACAAATCCCAGGCATCCAATGTATTTCACAATCGTATACATATGGAGTATATGTTATTATTCAATTCATATATAGTAGTATAAAGCTAGCTAGCTTGGTTTAGGGTTTCTGATAATTCTGAAACTGAAACAGGCGAAAACGAGGGGCATCTCCGACCGCGAGTTGAGACTTCGCAAGCGGAATCTCATGAAGCTGCCGGATGAGGAATTGGCCAAAATCAAGGTATATTTCACAATTATATGTCGACTATTCAAATAAAATTCTATACATACATACATGTTATTTTGTCTTCTGCTAGTGAATTCAGATATAATTCTCAAACTGAAACAGGCAAAAGCGTTGGGCATCACCAATCACGGGATGAAACTTCGCATTAGGTATCCCAAGAAGAGGAGCGAGAGGATGTTAGAAGAATTGGAGGCAGAGAGACGCTTCTTTGAAAGATCCCATACCGCATACCTCCAGGAACTTAAACAATTTGCCAAGATGAAATCCCAAAGGTTAAAAGAGGAAGAAGAGAAAGAGTCATGGCCACCTCAGTGGAAACCAATCAAGGAATCCCACCAATACAAATGCGGAATGATTACCTCCTTCGTGGACGATCCTTGGGGTGTCCAAAACATGAACGACGACGACTTCAAACGCAGCTCCTTATTCAAAGCGTGCTGCGATAATGATGATGATCCTCAACTCTTGAACAAACTTAAAGCACTCATCGCTCAAGTTCGCGATAGCAGGGTAATAATATATTTCATATTTCTTATTTTTCCTTTCATAAATAAAGTTTGATACGTACATCACATCCCCTTTAATTATATTCTAAACCACTTTCTTTTTCACTATTTACAAAAAATAAATAAATTATATTGTTTACGTTGCTTGCGGTTGTTGTTTAACCATGATGTTGAATTTTGTTAGGGATATGATGTTCGCTGGGTTCCTAGATTTTGTCGTTTCACACCAATCAAAGATGTCCGCAGACGTATGGAGGACCGCGTTTATAACGAGTTTGTCAATGAGATGTTGGAATGTGTTGTTGAAAGAATTAACGCCCGAGCTAAGGTATGTATATTATCATATACTACTACTACTACTACTACTACTACTACTATATTTTGCTGTGTTTTTGATAATTAATTAGGGTATGTTGAATGCAGAAACATGGTGAAGTGTACAAGGCGCCCTTTGAAGTAAAACATATTGTTCAAGCACTGCCCAACAGATATTGTTTGATCATATTTTCAGGGAGGTTAATTTCAGATAGTGGGGTGGAGGCTGTGAAGGATGTCCAAGCCATGGTATATTTGATGGGAGAGGATTATTATGATTGTGTAGAATGGAGGTTTAAATCCGAGGAGGAGCCAGGTGAAGATGGGCCCGAGTACTGATCCAATTCTTGAACTTCCTAGCTTATGATATCTTATTATGTTGAAGTATTTTAGTATATTTTATTGTTGGGAACCCTGTTTAGTTTAGTTTTGATGATGTTATTAGAAACCACACTTAGTTATAGGACTTAGTTATAGGTTTGATAGGAACAGACTGATCTCCATGTAAAGATCAAGGTTGGTAGTGCAACCTTGTACCTAGTTAGATCAATCTGTCAACCTGCTCGTGTAACCTGCATAGTCCAACCTGCATAGGCCAACCTGCGGATGCCAACCTGCATGATGAGGAACCTGTATGCTAAGCAACCTGCATGCTGAGGAACCTGTATGCTGAGCAACCTGCATATTGGCGAACCTGCATGCTTAGGCCAACCTCCTGAGTGCAACCTGCATGCTGAGCAACCTGCATGTTGTGCAACCTGCATGCTGAGGAACCTGCTTAGGCCAACCTTCTGAGGAACCTGCTGAAGCCAATATGCTTAGTCAAGCTGCTATGAGTCAAGCTGCTATTAGTCAACAGCTTCTCAAGATGAAGATTCTAATACAAAGATCAAGCTTGAAGACCACAGAAAACAAAGACAGCTTGAGGTACAAAAGGTCGACCTTCCCAGTCTGACCTAAGCTGTGCCTTGCCAACCTTGAGGGTTCAAGCTGTACAGAAAACCTCAACGGCTAGAAATCCAGTCAGCAGTACGGTTCTGACACCTCTGCAACTCCAACGGCTCTAATTCAAATTGGAGTCATATAAATACTTCAAGCCATCCCAGAATCGAAAGGGAAAAAGGGAAAATAGACGGGGAAGAGAGAAAAATAGAGAGAGGAAACCAGAGCTTCAAAGCCAAATCTATCCAGAAATCTTTACGCTTCAGAGCCAAACTCAACACTCGAATCCAAGCCATTTCCCAAGTGTTGAGACCTTCAAGATTTCTGAGTCTGGAACCTCACAGAACACTCTCCACAAGCTTACTACATATTCGTCCAAGTAAAGAAGAATCTGTTAGTTTAGCTGCAAGGTTGTATGTAAGAATGTATGAAAGGTTGTAAGGGTCACGACCCAGAACTCGTGCTCGGCTCAAGTCTAAAGATTGACGAAGGTTGAGGCTGGTACTCAGCCAGTATAAATAAGAGAGAAGTAAGGAATTTCAGATACGACGGTATCTGACGTGGATGTAGGGACGTTTCCCGAACCACGCTAAATCGACTGTCTCGATCTCTCTCTCTTTATCTTTATTTACAGTCGACCTTACAATATTCAACTAACCTTCATTACATTGCACTTCATTGATATAATCAACCTGCACAAAGATCCAGACCAAAGAAAGAATTTTCTAAGAGGTAGCCAACCTGTCCACCAAACTTCCGCACACAGTTCGGTTTAGCATGCTCACCAGTTTACTGATTGAGCTGGATAAACCGAGCTGCACTGATAAGCTGAGCTGACAACTCAGTAAGATCGATTTTGTTTCTAAAGTCAAAACTGTTGGCGTATTGGTGTATTCCCCCCCCCATACACCAATAACCTAGTTATCGGGACCTACATTTATGTTAATGGAGTAGTGGTAACTATGAATGATTGCAGTTTCAAAATGATGCTTAGGTAGGAGGTTTCGGTTGTGTGAATATTTCGACGATTATGGTATTTAGGATTTTAACTCGTGTGTTTGTTCACTTGAAGATTATGCCTTTTGTCGCAACAGATCTATGGTTTGATTGTTGAAGACTGCATTATAGGATAGAGTTTTGTGGTGTAATTTAGATTGAATTTGATTACTCACCCTGTTTTTATTAAAATGTTTTCAGGTGAAGAGCACGGAGTGCCGTGAAGGGAATGTGGTGATCTAGTTTATGATATCTTATTATGTTGAAGTGTTTTAGTATGTTTTATGTTAACGGAGTAGTGGTAATTAGTGCGACCTGATCTTAATTTGAGTCGATTATCAAAAGTATCAATCAATCAGTGTAACGCTCGAAATCTTCGACTCGATTATCAAAAGTATCAATCAATCAGTGTAACGTTCGAAATCATCAATATTATCATGTTCGTCTCGTGATTAAAACATATGATTATTTATATTACTCAATAAGAATAAACTGCAGAAATAGTCATTTTCATAAAATAAAGATAAAAAGTTATGTTCTCTCTATATTCCATTATTATTATAAATATGTCGCCTTATTATTTTATACATTGTAGAGGGTAAATCTACAATTGAAGTTGGATCCGACTCGTCTAGTTGAACGGGTTGGATTGATTGAACAGGTCGGGCACTAGCAACCTGTCAACACAAGCAACAAACGTAAGAGCCCTTCAGGAGGACCGGTGGGGGTGTCCGGTGAAGGGCCTCCGACGCTCAAGTCAGTAGGGCAATAGAATGATGTGAAAAAAGTAAATAGATTGAATCGAAATGATTAATGATTGATAACAATAATGCGAAATGGACGAATATGCCGGTTGATCCGGCTGAGACGGTTGAGAAGACTGAGACGGAGGGGACGGTCGTTCTTGCTAGTCTGTCTAGTTCAGACGATCGGAAACCTCTGCTTCAGGGTAGTATGAGTGCGTTGAGAGGATAGAGAGCCAGAGAGCAAGAGTGGAGAGTGTGAGTGAATACGTAAGAGATCGGATGCCCTGATGAACGTGATCAGTCGTATATATAGGACGGCCTCACCCTTTAGGGTTTAAACCGTTCGTCCTTATCTGCTGCCCCACCTCGCTCGTTTGTTCCGATTCTTGCGGAAGAGAGGGCTGTTGTTGACTCGTTCTCAACCCTAGCAGTAGGAAAAAACGGCTTGACCTGGTCAAGCGTGCTGATGAATTAGTTCGTTTGGGCTGGACACCCCTGGGGCCCAAGAATAGGTATTGGGTTGTCATGTTTGATTAGATTGATCGCATTGGGTCAGTTGGATAATTTGGGCTAACGAATTTTGCCCACTACAGTTTGTCCCCCACTCTCTAGTTAAATTATTTTTAACTAGAGAGTATAATAAACGAGTCGGTCGATTTGCGACATTGATTTAACAACTTCCAAATTAACTCTTGGGCTTACACTTTTGGTATTTAATGGTCTTGAGCACAACACACACGTATATATATATATAAAGAAATGACAATGGTATTAAAAGCTTAAAACTCTATTCACGTTACTTGACACCATGCGCAGTGATCAAGATTGAATCGTTTTTTAATTGGTGGACCCCATGAACATGTATCTCTTATTTTGTTTTCAATAGGTGTACAGTATACTTTGGATAAGGTGGCAGGGTTTAGATTTTAGCCTCATGTGTCAAGTGGTGAAGTGTGGTATGTAAAAGATTGGGGCCCACTTGTCAAGATGGTATGGTTGAGCTGCTTGAGCATGCTGAGCACATTGAAAGTTTTCCCTTTACTTTTTTCCTTCTTATTTCGGCTATCCCAGCTGAACATGTTGACCATATTGGCCATGTTGACCAATCAATTAGAAAGAAAATAATTTTATGTGGAATATCCAACTGGTGGCTGAGCATGTTGAAAATTAGTGCTTCCATTTCTCATTTTCATTTGACCATTCTTGGGCGTGTTGAACGTGTTGACCTTGCGCCTCCTCTTCTCTTTTTTTTTTATTTTTATTTTTTATTTATTAATAGATAGCACCAATTTGAATAAAAGGGGAGAATGGTGACTGAAGGCGACAAGCTCACATTTCCTCTGTTGGCGACACGCTTCAGCAGGTAGGTGGAGTAAACCTCCTTTAATTTGTTCTTGGCTGGACCAGTTGAGCAGGCTGAGAGGGTTGGGTAGATTAATAATTCTTCACATTTTTCCCTTGTTCCGACTAAACCCATTGAGCATGGAGACCTTGTATTGCCTCTTTCATGTTTCTTGTTTATTTGTTGTAGTGGGTCGATTGACCTTGATATTGCTTCTCCTTTTCTATTTTCGATTGTTCCAGTTGAGCTTGTTAAACATATTGACGGTGCTGTATCGATTGAAGTGGAAAGAAGAGTGAGCGACCGGGATGAGTGATTGATGCGATTGCTGCGATTAGGAGGGTTGAGCATATTCAAACGTTTGTCTCATTCCTTCTCCTTTTATTTAGTTTTCATAATGAACAAGTTGGCATGGTTGTGATGCTTATTTCACATTTCTTTTATCTTCTCCATTTGTACTAGTTGAACCAGCTAAGTAGGTTGAGCAGATTGAGAAGGTTGATAATTCTTGTTCCTTATTTTTCATTTATGCAGGCTGAACCTGTTGACCAAGTTGATTGTGCTCTTCCTCTTTGAGGTTTGTATTCTTTTGTACTATGCGTCTTCACCTTTTATCCATGTAGAATAGTAGTTGGAATTTACTTTCACTTCATCAAAATTTACTTTCACTTCACTAGTAAAAATTTTAGAAGCATTTGGAGGGCTTGGTAATTTCTAGAGAAAGGAATTGTAAGTTGATAGCTTGTAGAGAGAGAAATTCTTGAAGGAAGCAAGGAATTGATCGGGAGAGCAAATGAGCGAGAATTACTACGACCCCGATAGTTTTCCATCGAGGTAAATTCTCTATCTCTTTCTCTCTTCACTTTCTTCATGTACTAGGTTGATATGCTAGTTGATTGGTGTTGATGATCCGGTTGGGCCGGTTGGCATGATAGAACACTTTGTTTGCAAATTGTGTGTTTTATTTACTTGATGTGGTTGAGCTGGTTGGATGGGTTAATTGTTTTCTTGCCTTTTACTGCTTGTATGTGTTTTGGTACTTAGACAGTATTGTTGATGTTAGGTGCTTGGTAGATATGCATATTGCGAATGATCATGTTGGGTCTTCTGGGTTGGCTGGTGGGGTTGTTGAGTCACCCGGGGGTGATGGTAGTCATACTATTCCTTCTGGGGTGATTTATTGTGATCCGGATGGTAGAGTAGAGGAGAGACCCCTATTTGCTATTGATTTTGCTGGGCCGATTAGGGGAGGTGAGCCTAATATATTCCTTAGGAAGGGGAATCCCGAAACGAAGTTGAAGTTTGAAGAGTTAAGTACCATTCGTACATGTTATGGGATTCCTCAAATGTACAGCATGGCTTTACCAACTGGATCCGAAAGGGCGGATTGGAAGATTCCCGGTTGGACTACCATGTACGAGCTTCCTCTTTCAGAGGGTGCTCGATTGCCCCTTCCCAGGTTACTACTCAAAGTTTGTAATCATCATGGGATCGCTCCGAGCCAACTGATGCCTAATGCTTGGCGTGTACTGATGGCTGCTGAGCGGTTTGGTGAAATGATAGGTGTACCACTTACGTACCAAGAGTTCTTAGAAGCGTACCATCTACAAGTAATCAAGCAAGAAAAAGGTAGGTATATGTTGGTGAACCAATTAAAAGAGGGTCGCTTGATCTTTGACAAGAATAGTAGTGATGGAGATTGGAAAAGTCGTTACTTCTTCGTCCCCTTCGACGCATTGGGTGCCTCGGATTATCCTGATATTCCACACTCGTGGGATTCTGCTTGTGAGTGTTATGTGATACTTAGTTGAAATGAATGCTCTTATTGATATGTATGTCATGCTCATCTTTCCTCTCTTTACTTGCAGGTTGCACAGATAGCCCCGGTTCGGTTGTTCTCCTTGATCACAAAGAGAAGTTTGCAAAGTGGTTAAAGTTTCCCCGGGAGAAGCGGAAATACTCAGCCATCTTGACCGAACGAAATCTCGATGGAAGCTCTTTAAGAGATCGAGTCATCTCTATCCCTATCCAGTCCGAAGGTACCCATTAATCTGGTTATGCAGTTCGTTTATTTCCTTCATCATCGAATCTTGTTTTGTTATTGAATGTTCTAAGCCTCTTGATATGTTGGTTTTGTTTTGTAGAATTTCAGATGTCGCGCAGGTATCGTCCCCCCACTTTCCAAGGCGATGGGGCGATGGCAAAGTTGCGTCTTAAGAAATCAGTTACCAACTCGAGTGCAGTTGCTGAGAGGATTGATGAGGTTGTAGAGGTTCCTGCTCCCTCTATTCGTGTGCCCGACCCGAAGAGGCGGGCTGAGGAGGTTCACCCGGATCAAGCAATTGGGGACACTGTAAATTTGTCGTTTCCTTCCTCCATCGTTGCTCAGTCTGATTTTGGCCCGTACCTTGATGAGGCTCAGAAGCTTGTCTTTCCTAATGACCATGCTCATTTTGCTTCGATGAGTATCGAAGACGTTGTTGAGGCTCATTTCGCCAAATCTTTTCAGGTACTATCCTACTTGTTTGATGGTTTTATATTTTATAATTACTTCTCTGATCGAGACTATGCCTTATTCCCATGGTTGTACAGAGTATGCAGGAAGCTGGCTTTCTTCTCGGCGAGGTCAAAGGGTTGGTTGCCCAAGTTAAGAGTCACAAGGCTGATCGCGTTAGCTGGAGGAAAGAGATCAAGAAAGCTCGAGAAGATAAGCTTGCTATGGATAAAGAGGTCAATGACTTGAAGGATGCCCATGGGGAAGAGCTTCGTCGAGCTATTGCCAAGTATGAGGCCCTCGAAAAGCAACACCAAGATCTTAAGGATGATGTTGATCTTATCGCAGCAGAGGCGGATGTCCGGGCTAAGGGTGTGATGGTTGGGCTGTACCGCCATCATCACCCGGATGGCAAATGGGATGTCACTCAATATGAAAAAGACGTTAGGGAGCTGGATGAGTATGATGCTAGACGTGCCGGATCTTCTGAGACAAATGGCCTTACCGACGGGCATATGTACGTCGACCCGGATTGTGATCCGCTGATTGATTGTTCTTTCGATCCGCCCCATGAGTCGACTGGTGGGCATGATGAGGCTTGATTTTATCACCATCTTTGACTTTATCATGTTGTGGTTCATTTGGTTTTGGATTTGCTCAAAAACTTGTTATGATGGCTACTTGTTTGGTTTTGTATCGCTTGACGATGTTATCTTTTATTAGACCGGGCGTATGTGCCCGTGTATTTGGCCCGTACGAATGGCTTATTTTCACTTTGGTGATCGTAGCATGTACTCCCCATTTTTCCGCCTAAGCTCGAACTTACAAACTCGACTTAGACTAATATCATTGTGGCGGCTTGATCGTCCAGGTGTACTGGTAACGTTGGCTTGTCCCTCTTTATTATTTTGCTTGCCTTGCTTGTACCAAGTTATTTTATTTTTTTAAATTAAACAAGGTTACATTGGGCAGCTCAAAGCATCTTCAACATTGTAAAGAACTTCTATACAAAAAATCATTGAACCCGTTGGGTCTGTCGTGTTACCCTAGTCGGGTTGAGTGGGTAACATCTGCTTAGATAGGTTGGGCTGCTTGGAATTGCCTTCTTGCACGACTGAGATAATTCAAGTTACACAGTCTGAATATGTTGGGCTCCTTGAAGCTGACTCCTTGAGACAAGGAAGTGGTTTTGTTAAATTGGGCTGGGCTCCTTGGAGCTGCCTACATACCCTTTTCAGGGATCAAGCCCGAATGTAGTTCTGACCTGCATGGGAAGGTCAGAAGTATCAGTTTCTCTTAGAGTGATTGTGGGTCTCGTAAGACTGCGCATTGTTTAACTTCTCTTACTTGATTAATGAAGATTTATCCCTTATGGCGTAATGGTCGCCCGATCGATTATCTTTCCTGGAAAAGATGTAGAGGCATGCATTATTGATGGGGAGGGGGAGGCTGGACTCCGTAGAGCTGCCTACATACCCCTTACGGGGATCAAGCCGAAATGTAGTTATGTCCTGCGTGGAAAGGTCAGAACCAATCGTAGAGAGAAGTGATATGCCCCGGAAGGCTAAGCAAAGCATTAAAATAAAAGTTTGAGTTAGGAATGATACTGCCTGAGGTGGATGGCATTCCAGCTATTAGCTATGTCGCGTCCGTCCCTCGCTTGGAGCTTGTACGCTCCATGCCCAACCACCTTGGTGATTAAATAGGGCCCTTCCCAAGTTGGGGCAAGTTTTCCAGCTCCGGCTTCCTTTGTGTTTTGGAAGACTCGTCGAAGCACCTTATCGCCTACTTTGAACGTTCTAATTCGTATGCGCTTGTTGTAATGCTTGGCAATGCTCTGCTGGTATGAAGCCAATCTTATCCTTGCCTTGTCTCTTTTTTCGTCTAGTGTGTCTAGTTCGTGACACATTCTTTCCCAATTTTGTTGATCCGATGTGAGCTCGAATCTTGCCGTAGGTACTTCGCTTTCGGTAGGGATGACGGCTTCCATTCCATAGGCTAGAGAGAAAGGAGTTTCCCCCGTTGACGTCCTGGCAGTAGTGCGATATGACCATAATACACCAGGTAGCTCTTGCGCCCACATTCCCTTTGCCTTTTCGAGCCTCTTTTTCAAGGTGTTCATAATTGTTTTGTTTGATGATTCCGCTTGACCGTTAGCTTGTGGATACCTCGGAGTTGAAAAGCTGAGCTTGATATTCCAGAATTTGCAAAAATCTTGAAAGTCGGCGCTAATGAACTGCGATCCATTGTCAGTGACAATTTCCTTAGGCACTCCGAACCGGCATATCACGTTTCTCCATATGAAGCCCTTGACTTCTTTGTCCCGAACTTGGTGGAATGCCTCAGCCTCTATCCATTTGCTGAAATAGTCGGTGACGGCTAGCATGTACACCTTTTGCCCAGGTGCTATTGGCAATTTGCCCACTATATCCATCCCCCATTTCATGAAGGGCCAAGGTGATACGATTGATGTCAATGGTTCGGGTGGTAAGTGAGACACCTGAGCGAATCGTTGACACTTATCGCAGTGTCGGACATAATCTTTTGAATCTGCCTTCATGGTTGGCCAATAATACCCGCTGGTTAAGGCTCTTTGGGCTAGACTCCTTCCGCCAGAGTGATTTCCGCATTCCCCTTCGTGTAATTCAGCAAGGATGTATTTTGCTTCTGCAGGGTTAACGCATTTCAAGTATGGGCCAGAAAACGAACGTTTATAAAGTTTACCTCGTATGATACAAAAGCGGGCCGATTGAGCTTTGATACGGCGAGCTTCACTTTTATCGTCTGGAAGTAAGTATTTCTCCAAGTAATCTTGTATAGGGGTCATCCACGTTGGGCCTTTTGAAATGTCACATACTTGCTCTTCCTCGTTCTTCCAAACGGCAGGCCATTGCAGATAGATTATGGGTATTGCTTTTGAGTCTGTTGTTTGAATTGCGGATCCTAAGTTGGCCAATGCGTCTGCATGATTGTTTTCTCCCCTTGGAACCTGACTGACAGCGAACTCTTCAAATTGAGCTTGCAGCTCCTTTGTCTTGTTGAGGTATGCGGTCATCTTGTTGTCTCGAGCTTGGTAATTGCCTTGCATTTGGTTGACAACCAACTGAGAATCACTGGAAACATGTATGCGTTTAACGCCTAGTTCGATGGCTAAGTTGAGCCCGGCTATCATGGCTTCGTATTCTGCCTCATTGTTCGTGGCTCGAAACCCGCATCTTACAGCTTGCTCGATTGTGTCCCCCTGTGGTGAGATTAGGACTAAGCCGAGTCCGCTACCCTTGATGTTGCTTGAGCCATCCACACTAAGTTTCCAAATGCCGGCTGATGGGCCATCCATTAAGCAACAAAGTTCCTGTTCAGCCTGCACATGTAGGTTAGGAGTAAAATCACATATAAAATCGGCTAATACCTGTGACTTCATTGAAGTCCTAGGCTTGTAGGTGATGTCGTATTCGCTGAGCTCCACCGCCCACTTGGTCAGTCTGCCTGAAAGTTCTGGTTTGTGTAGGATCGCTTTCAGAGGGAATGTTGTGATGACCACGATCGGGTGACACTGGAAGTATGGGCGGAGCTTTCGAGCTGCGTGTACGAGGGCCAATGCTAACTTCTCCAATTGGCTGTACCGAGATTCCGCGTCAAGTAGGGACTTGCTCACGTAGTAGATGGGTGATTGCTTTTCCTCATCTTCTCGAACAAGGACTGCGCTAACTGCTGTTTCTGACACCGCTAGGTACATGAACAATGTTTCCGTATCTTTTGGTTTGGACAACAACGGAGGGCTGGTTAGGTACTGCTTGAGTTGTTGCAAAGCCTCTTCACACTCCGTCGTCCACTCGAATGTCTTTGATTTTCTCAATGTGTTGAAGAAAGGGTGGCATCGCTCAGATGATTTTGATATGAAACGGCTGAGGGCGGCTATTCTGCCCGTCAATTTTTGAACGTCTTTTACGCAAGTTGGGGATGTTATCCTTTGGATTGAATCAATTTGAGCTGGATTAGCTTCAATTCCCCTTTGCGTCACCAAATATCCAAGGAATTTCCCTGCAGTAACACCGAAAGAGCATTTAGTAGGGTTAAGCTTCATGTTGTACTTTCTAAGAATACCAAAGGACTGTTTGAGATGATCAATATGGTCTTCCGCATGGAGGGATTTGACGAGCATGTCGTCAATGTAGACCTCCATCGTCCTCCCAATCAAACCGGTGAACATCTTGTTGACGAGGCGTTGATAGGTTGCTCCAGCGTTCTTCAATCCGAAGGGCATTGCTTTGTAGCAAAAGATGCCCATGTTGGTCATGAAGGTTGTCTTCTCCTGATCGTCTGGGTGCATTAAGATCTGATTGTAGCCTGAGTAAGCATCCATGAAGCTCAACAGCTCGTGTCCAGCAGTGGCGTCGACCAACATGTCTATGTGGGGTAGTGGGAATGAGTCCTTCGGGCATGCTTTGTTCAAGTCGGTAAAGTCGATGCAGACTCGCCACTTTCCATTATTCTTTTTCACGACCACCACGTTTGCCAGCCAATCAGGGTAATGGACTTCTCTGACCAATCCACTATCAAGGAGCTTTTGGACCTCCTCATTGATGACTTTGTTCCTTTCAGGAGCAAATTTTCTCCTCTTTTGCTTCTTGGGCGGGTGATCCGGATCAACCTGCAGCCTGTGAACAATAATGTTAGGATCAATGCCAGTCATGTCCGCATGGGACCAAGCAAAACAATCATAATGATCAGCTAAAAATTTGATAAGCTCTTCTCTGATGATTGGAGTCAGTTGAGCTCCGATTCGGACTGTGTGGTCTGGACAGTCTGGATGGATTGGAACTTCATCCAGTTCCACCATGTCTGGCTCGTCAGGATGGACTGGTTGCTTTGCCTGGAGGTCGGGTGACCTATGTTGCTGTAATTGCTATAAAGTGGCTTGTTTGGCCTTCATGGTGGTTTGGTAGCATGCACGTGCATCCTTTTGATCTCCTCTTATTTCTTTCACTCCCCACTTGGTTGGGAACTTCAGCACTTGATGGAAGGTTGATGGCACTGCTTCCATCTTATGTATCCAGGGACGCCCTAAGATGACGTTATAAGCAGAGGTAGGGGAATCTACCACCAAGAAGCGAGTGCAAAGATTAACTCCTTCCGCATAGACGGGCAGGTCGATCTCCCCTACTGTGCTCTTGTGTTCTCCGCTGAAGCCGATCAAGAAGGTTGTCTTTTTTATTATCTTTGATTCATCTAGCCCCATTTCCCTGAAAGCATTAAGAAACAGGACATTGGCAGAACTACCGTTGTCAATTAGAATACGTTTCATCAAGCAATTTGCAATAAATAAAGAAATGACAAGTGCATCATGGTGTGGATTGAGTAGCCTGGTTAATTCAGAAGTGCTGAAGCCGATCGTTTGGGCCGGATATGTGATCGAACTCTTGTCCGCATTGCTGGACTCCGCTTGGTTTCGAGTAGCCTGTCTCGTATGTCGCTTGGCTGCTGAATGGCTTACTCCGCTCACTTCAGAACCACCCGTGATGACGTTCACTGTCCGTTCATAAGGTGGAGGCCTCGGAGGGGTGACATCTCGGTCGTCATTCCGTCTGTCTCTTGCTGCTTGGAGGGTCTGCTTTCCCTTGTCAGTGAGGAGGTCGGTCAGGTGACCCTGTTTCAAAAGTTGGGACACTTCCAGCTTCAAGGCGACACAATCTTCAGTCCGATGGCCGTGATCAGCATGAAACTCACACCACTTTGATCTATCTCTCTGTTCTGGTGGAGTCCTCATCTTGTCGGGCCACTTGACTCTATTTCCGAGCCCCTTAAGGACTGCAACGGCTTCAACTGGGGAGATTGACAGGTTGTATTCTGGCACCTTCGCCCTCTCTCGTGATCGATCGTCTGAAGAAGGGGCGTATTCTCTCCTCCTACCCTCTTGTTTGCGAGAAGTTGGATAAGGTTCAGAACGTCTCTCGCTCGTCCTTCTGTCTACTCTGGGATCCCTCCTAGAACTCCTCTGTGGGGAAGATCGATGATGGTTGTATTGATCCTCCTCCCACTTGATTTGTGCCCAAGCTTTGGCGAGAACATCCTCCATCGTTTTGCAAGGATACTTGGTGAGATCTTTGTAGAGGTCTGAGTCGGGAAGGAGTCCCTTTCGGAAGGCAGTGATGGCTGTCTGGGTGTTGCAATTGGTTATGGACACCTTCTCCCTGTTGAAACGTCCGATGTAATCGCGAAGGGATTCTCCGCGTCGTTGGACAATTGCGTACAAATCTTCTGAAATTTTTTCTAACTTCCTGCTACTGGCATATTGCTGCACAAAAGTGTCTGTTAGTTGAGCAAAAGAAGATATAGAATTATTAGGAAGATTGGTATACCACTGGAGGGCCGGTCCTATCAGACTAGAACCGAACCCCTTACACATGCAAGCTTCCCTCATCTCACGAGGGATAGCTACAGTAAACATCCTCTGTCGGTACTGAGCAATATGGTCGTCTGGATCTGTTGTGCCGTCGAATGGCTTCATGTTGGGAAAGCTGAACTTGCTGGGCATTTCTACCAACGCAATTTCATCTACGAAGGGAGAGTCAGCATAACAGCTTGCGGCACTTTTCTTGATAGGTGCTGGTACTCCCGGAATACGTTGGATCATTGCCTCCATCTCCGCCAGCTTGAGGGCTAATTCCACATCTAGGTTCGGGGAGTAACCTACAGTCGTGGGCTGAACATGCGTAATTGGCTGATCCAGTTGGTTTGCAATGTGGGCTAGGCCACGTTCAGTCTGAGCGGCTCCGCCTGCTGGGGCCATCCTATCACCGCCGGTATGAATCGGTTGGTTGATGCCTGCATGGGGTGTCTGGACGATCCCTCCGGTTGTGGCGTGGCCAACACTGACTCCTGGTGTTGTCGGAGTTGGCTCAGGAGTCTGAGTATGTACGCCTAGGAGTGGGAGGCTGGATTCAGCTCCCATGCTAGTTTGCCCAACGGCCAGGGCGGCGCGTCCGGTCCCAACCGATCTAGTCGCACGCATCGTCATACGTGGAGGTTCGAGATCCAATGATACCCTGTTACCTGTAAGGAAGGAAACACGAGTTCGATCAGTGTCAGTGTGACGGGAAGTCTGGTTTCTTACCAAACCAGACAACTCTGTGTGATCCAGATCATCAGATCCGTCGTCATCCTCGACTTGAACGTAGTCTTCCAGAGGCTGCATCGGGTTCACCGGAACCCTGAATCGAGATGGTTGAGCCGTTTGGATCTGGGATGATGATGCCGCCTCAAGACGCGCAAGGAGTTCAGCGTTCTCCTTCTCCAACCGCTCCCGACTTTCACGTTCTCGATTCATCTGCTCGTTAAGGGCAGCCATCTGAGCAGCAAGGTTAGTCTCGACATTCGAGTCGTTCACGTTGTTTTCGTCAACCATGGTGGTGAACTTGATGAACTTGGTGATTGCGTTGATTCGCTTGATTGCTAGGGCCCCACGGTGGGCGCCAAATTGTAGAGGGTAAATCTACAATTGAAGTTGGATCCGACTCGTCTGGTTGAACGGGTTGGATTGATTGAACGGGTCGGGCACTAGCAACCTGTCAACACAAGCAACAAACGTAAGAGCCCTTCAGGAGGACCGGTGGGGGTGTCCGGTGAAGGGCCTCCGACGCTCAGTAGGGCAATAGAATGATGTGAAAAAAGTAAATAGATTGAATCGAAATGATTAATGATTGATAACAATAATGCGAAATGGACGAATATGCCGGTTGATCCGGCTGAGACGGTTGAGAAGACTGAGACGGAGGGGACGGTCGTTCTTGCTAGTCTGTCTAGTTCAGACGATCGGAAACCTCTGCTTCAGGGTAGTATGAGTGCGTTGAGAGGATAGAGAGCCAGAGAGCAAGAGTGGAGAGTGTGAGTGAATACGTAAGAGATCGGATGCCCTGATGAACGTGATCAGTCGTATGTATAGGACGGCCTCACCCTTTAGGGTTTAAACCGTTCGTCCTTATCTGCTGCCCCACCTCGCTCGTTTGTTCCGATTCTTGCGGAAGAGAGGGCTGTTGTTGACTCGTTCTCAACCCTAGCAGTAGGAAAAAACGGCTTGACCTGGTCAAGCGTGCTGATGAATTAGTTCGTTTGGGCTGGACACCCCTGGGGCCCAAGAATAGGTATTGGGTTGTCATGTTTGATTAGATTGATCGCATTGGGTCAGTTGGATAATTTGGGCTAACGAATTTTGCCCACTACATACATCAACAAGTGAAACATTATTAATAGAAATTTTTACCCTTATTGAAGTAGACTTAATAAGAGACTCTTGAAAACAATAATGGAAAGCCTACACTCAATTCTCCGTCCTACCATACCAAAAATATGTTAATTTCTACACCAACACCATCTCCTCCCCCATCATCTTTCTTGTCCTCGCACTCCTTCAAATCAACTATCATCCCATCAATTGTTGACATCGATGTTGCTTTTATCATTTCCTCTTGATTTGCCACCAAAACCTGCAATCAACAATTTAACGACCCAATAAATTTAAATTAGGATAATTAAAATTTATTTTACTTGCATTTCACTTTCAAATTCTCTCTTTTTTCTTGCTAGTTTCACTGTTTCAATATCAAAATCCAAAAGGTATACCGGAAGAAAAATACTGTAACACATATACGAGGAATGTCTTTGAAAGAAGATTTTCAAACATATATCAAAAAATGGAGGGAGTAACATGTGTAAACCAATCTAAGAATATTGAAGAGAGTATTTATGACTATTAAAGTGGCAATAATATGTCAAAATAATAATTTATCTTAGCAAAGGATAAATTATAGCAACAAACTCAAAAATATATACGCCCTTAATATGATATAACAATTATATCATTAATAAAATATTAATAAGAAAATAGAAAATAGAAAAAAAAAAAAAAAAAAAACTTAGAAACTAGTCACTCCTGTTCCCCACTCTCACTTCTCTATCTTCCCCTCCCCCCATTCTTAGCACGCTGCTACTGCAATCTTCTCCGTTTTTTTTTTTTTTTTCTCCATCGCCACCTCTCTTCTCCCTCTCTCTCTCTTTCTTTCCCTTTTTCATGCGCGTCTCATGCTGCTTCTGTCTCTGTCTTCTTTCTTCTTTTGCATTCTCTTTCCTCCCTCCACCACCTTCTGTTGATGTTGGAGACCCACCATACTATCGCCGGTCACGAATACCGTCAAATTTCATTATGTCGGGAACTAACGGGATTCGAATGGCTCGATCGAGCCTCTAAAATGGGTAACAATATTTTTTTTTCCAATGAGAAATTGAAACTAAAACTCGGACTCAAACTCGGATACATAGTCGCCTCTTTCACCCGATGAGTGAGCCAGCCCGTGCTCCCCTCCAATAAATCCGGCCCAACAATTTATTTAATACACAGCCAAAACCCAGATTCGGTCTGAGCCGACCCGAGGTCCAACTCACTCACTCAAATAGACTCTCTCTGTCTCTTCTCTCTCTCTCTCTTTTCCACTCGAATTTTCCTTTGTTCCACCTTTCGCCGCCGCATCCCGAGTCACTTTATGGTAATTAAGCTTCCTTTGTTGGCTTTGATTTTATGACTCCTTTGAGAATTGTGTGTGTGTCCGTTAGGATTTAGGAAGATATGATTGTCGCCAAGTTATGTTGTTAAAGCCCTAGATTTTTGTATATACACGATGATGCTTACTTAATTGACAACGAATCCCAGGCATCCAGGCTATTTCACAATCGTATACATATGGAGTATATGTTAGTGTTCAATTCATATATAAAGCTAGCTTCAGGGTTTCTGATAATTCTGAAACTGAAACAGGCGAAAACGAGGGGCATCTCCGACCGCGAGTTGAGACTTCGCAAGCGGAATCTCATGAAGCTGCCGGATGAGGAATTGGCCAAAATCCAGGTATATTTCACAATTATATTTCGACTATTCAAATAAAATTCTATACATACATACATACATACATGTTATTTTGTCTAAACCACTGCCAAACAAAAAAAAAAAACTAAACCCTAAAAAAAAAAAAAAAAAAACTAAACCCTACAAAAAATAATAATAATACTAAACCCTACCAAAAAAAAAAAAAAAAAAAAAAAAACCTCAACCCTAAGAAATAATAAAGAAAAAAAATGAAAAGCCAATATAAATGTTTGAGTTCCCCTTTTAACATCCATGTGTATTTCGTCAAATTTTGATAAAAAATCGATGTGGAATTGAAGGATATAAAAATAAGAAGAGTGTTACTTGGATTAGTAATATCCTAATAATTAAATCGATTATTCTTCCATTAAAATAAAAATAAGATGTCCATCGCTAATATTATAAAAATCAAGATATGAATTTTAGTAATACTTGGTTGTTTGCGTTGATCTTAATATTATCTTAATTCTATTGCTACATGAATAAATAAGATGTCCAAATATTTATTCAACTAATGTAATTTGGAGTGGAGTAGCGTATGCTATAATATTAGCTTTGTTATCTTATTATTTTGGTGGATAATTATAATGTTTATAAGCTATTGTTGGATGTAGATGTATATATAACATATAAAACCAAATATAACACGAGTAGATATCGAATAGAATTAGATATATATGTAGATAGATTATAGGCAATATTAAAATATATTTAAATAATAATTAATATGTATAAATATATTAATTTTAGATAAATAGATAATAGAGGATGTAGGGGATGCCACGTATGCACGTTGATTGTTGTAGTGCTCCGAATTTGTAATATAATAATAGATAGAGTTATGATCCAATGCCCACCGTGGGCATACTACGCGGCAATGCTTTAAATAAGAAAGTTATTTAAATACATACCATAAAAACTAAACCCTACAAAAAAAAATCGAACCCTAAAAGGAAAAATTTAACACGTGGCATAGCCACATAAGCGGTGGGCATGCCCACCGTGGGTAGGGGAGCGGTTCTGATAATAGATATATGTATTGTAAGCGTTAAATATTAATTAGTGATGCCACATAAGCATATTAATTAATATAGTGTTCCGAATCTGCAACAGAATTAATAAGATATTGATTCTAGAACCAAAACTCCAAAAGCGAAAAGAAAAGAAAAAAAATCTAATTATTTGTATGAGCCCAAAAATAATAAAATAAATAAAAATCACAATCCTAACCAAAAAAAAGCACGCCACTTCAGCCATGGCCGCGATCCATATCAATCCCGACGAAGAAACCGATTCCAATTTAGAGCCGTATCTATAATTCGGGTTTGACCCGTATAAGGCCTGGATCCCCTCCACGTCATCAATCCGGAGCCCCACTTTCTTCGTTCTCGGACTCAAACTCGGGTACATAATCGCCTCCTTCCCCGACGAGTGAGCCAGGCATACTTAATTGACAACAAATCCCAGGCATCCAGGCTATTTCACAATCGTAGACTCTCTCTCTCTCTCTCCCACTCGAATTTTCCTTTCTTCCACCTTTCGCCGCCGCAGCAGCCTGAGTCAATCGATGGTAAGCTTGGCTTTAATTTTATGATTCCTTTGAGAATTGTATGTGTGCGTGTCCTATAACGGATTTAGGAAGATAATATGATTTGTAGAGTTGTGTTGTTAAAGCCCTAGATTCATTTGGTTTGGTTTGGGGTTTCTCATAATTCTCAGGCGAAAACCTCCGACCGCGAGCTGAGACTTCGCAAGCGGAATCTCATGAAGCTGTCTGATCAGGAATTGGCCAAAATCCAGGTATATTTCACAATTATATTTCGACTATTCAAATAAAATTGCACAATCCTATACATACATACATACATACATACATACATACATGTTATTTTGTATTCTGCTAGTCAATTCAGATATAATTCTCAAACTGAAACAGGCAGCACAGTCGGGCATCAAGAAGAGGAGCGAGAAGATGTTAGTAGATTTGGAGGCAAAGAGACGTTTCTTTGAAAGACTCCGTGCTGATATCCTCCAGGAACGTAAAGAATTTGCCAAGATGAAATCCCAAAGGTTAAAAGACGAAGAAGAGAAAGAGCCATGGCCACCTCAGTGGAAACCAATCAAGGAATCCATCCAATACGAATGTGGAATGATTACCTCCTTCGTGGACGATCCTTGGGGTGTCGAAAATATGAACGAAGACGACTTCAAATGTAGCTCCTTATACAAAGCGTGCGGTGGTGATGATAATCCTCAACTCTTAATCAAATTTAAAGAACTCATCCATCAAGTTCGCAATAGCAGGGTAATAAATTTCATATTTCTTATTTTGTCCTTTCATAAAGTGTTTGATTACGTACATTCCCTTTAATTATATTCTAAACCACTTTCTTTTTCATTATTTACAAAAAAAATTGCTGCTTGCGGTTGTTGTTTAACCACGATGTTGAATTTTGTAAGGGATATGATATATGCTGGGTTCCTAGATTTTGTCGTCTCCGCCCAATCAGTGATGTCCGCAGACGTATGGAGGACATCTTTTATAAAGGGTTTGTCAATGAGATGTTGGAATGTGTTGTTGAAAGAATTAACGCCCGAGCTAAGGTATGTATATTATCATATACTACTATATTTTGCTGTGTTTTTTGATAATTAGTTAGGGTATTTATATATGTCGAATGCAGAAACATAGTGAAGTGTTCAAGGCTCCCTTTGAAGTAAAACATATTGTTCAAGCACTGAGCAACAGGTTGTGCTTGATCACATTTTCTGGGAGGTTAATTTCAGATAGTGGGTGGGAGGCTGTGAAGGATGTCCAAGCCATGGTATATTTGATGGGAGGGGATAATTATGATTGTGAAGAATGGAGGTTTAAACCCGAGGAGGAGCCAGGTGAAGATGGTGAAGATGGGTCGAGTACTGATTCAATTGATGAACTTCACGAGGGGCCCGAGTACCCATTCAATTCTTGAACTTCCTGAAAGGAAAGGAACGCCGCCCAGGTGGAATCAAGACTGCATTATAGGATAGAGTTTTGTGGTGTAATTTAGATTGACTTTGATTACTCACCCCATTTTTATTAAAATGTTTTCAGGTGGAAAGCACGGAGTGCCGTGAAGGGAATGTGGTGATCTAGTTTATGATATCTTATTATGTTGAAGTGTTTTAGTATATTTTATGTTAACGGAGTAGTGGTAACCATGAATGATTGTAGTTTCAAAATGTTTAGGAGGTTTCAGTTGTTTGAATATTTCGACGATGATGGTATTTAGGATTTTAACTCGTGTGTTTATTCACTTGAAGATTGTGCTTTTGTCGCAACACATCTATGGGGTTAGATTGTTGGTTTTTAGTAAGTAAGTTTGTTGATTCTATTAAAAATATTTTACTTCGTATTTAATTCTATTTTATTTCTTGTAAATGATTGGTTGAATGAAGGACTATTGGTGCCGTGAAACTGGATAATTTTCACTTGGACTTTAGATGCTGTACTGTCATTGTCTTAGTATTCACAAACTATCATCTTACTTTTCCAGGATGCTGGGCTGATGGCTCATCCTGTGCGTCCTCAAGAAAAAAATTGAATTCTTTTCCCTTCTACGTACTGGCAGAATCTGTTAACATTTTTCTTGCTGCCTTAGTTGGGAGGCCGGACAGGTTCTGGCGAGGAAATTGATGCTCAATTTGTTATCCGATTTTCAACAGAACAAGTCACTGATTCTTTACAGAGAGTTCCTAAATGGAGTCAAAAGCATACTGTCTGACCCGAGCTTGGATAAGGTGCGTATGAAATCTACAACGTAGTTGAAGGGGACAAAAAGGTAGACTGATTTTTATTATTAATCTGCTGTGTTATTCAGGAATTTATTGCCAAGGCAATAACTCTGCCTGGTGAAGGGCAAATCATGGACATGATGGAAGTTGCGGCCCAGACGCTGTCCATGCTGTTAGAACTTAAATCAGAAAGCAGCTTGCTTCTGAGCTGGGACCAGAGTTACTTAACACAGAATGAAGTTCTTCCGACACCTTTCAATAAAGGGAGCATGGATCGCTATATATATATATATATATATATATTAACTATGTCACGTATTCTTGTGTACGTTTACAGGTCATAAACAACAGGAGTTCTGAGCAATATGTGTTTGACCATCCTAATATGGCAAGGCGTGCTCTTAAAAATACTGCCCTCAGTTAACCTTTTACAGGCCTCGTCTGATCATTACCGTGGTTATATTTTTCTTGGCTTCATCTGAATTATGTCTATGTCTACGATTGTTTTTGCCTGCAGCTTATCTTGGCGCGCTTGAAGATGCTGAAATGACGGAGCTTGCTCTCAACAAATATAAAACTGCTACAAACTTTTCCAGGATGCTGGGCCCATGGCTCATCCTGTGCGTCCTCACTCTTATATTAAGGTTAGTTCTTTCTCTCACTGAAATTCTCCCATTTAATAATATGTTCTATGGCAGCTTGTGCTAGGTCTCTAGCCTCATTTATTTGTATATGATGCTAATATACTATACTACTTTTATTTTTTTATTTTTGCCTTTTTTCATTTTTTCTTGGACAGATGGATAACTTCTATACAGTTTTTTTCATTTATTTATTTGCTCGTTGTTTCTTTATAATCGTGCTATTCTTTCTGATGTTCGATTTCTGACCATTTTCCTGTTACTCTACTGATACTCTGGATCTGATTGGTGGCCTTATCTCATAACATGCAGGGACGGTAAGCACTTTTTATCACTTTTCCCTGGTTCCCCTCTAGATTTCTCTTCTGCAATCATATAAAGTACTGACTTTTTTTCTCTTGATTTCTGAACTGACAGGTATACGAGAAGGTTAGTTTGTCCCTTGTTGACGAGATTGTTCCGGGCTGAGTATTAGTCTAGTACTTTTATTGCATTAGTTTGTATAAGCATTCTTCTTTCAGAGTTCTTAACTTTTACTATTTTGTTCATAACAATGTCATCTCATTATGTTAGGGAGCGGAAGTGATGAGGACGCACAAAAAAGTTTTTAACTTTTCACCGGTGAACTTCCACGCCGAAGATGGGTCCGGCTACAAATATTTGGGCGAAATGGCGGTACAACTCGACAAGATAAACTAATCTTGTTATTTGCTTTTAATATGTATTTCTTCTATCTTCAAACAATTATCTTAAAATTGCATCATGTTGAATAGGTGGCTTCACACATGGTGTCAGCCTTCTCTAGAAGGAAGGATTATGATGAAACGAGGCAAAATCTTGCAAAGGTAGTATGCCTTTCATCAATTGAGATGTATGAGTTTCTGCTTCTGCTTCTGTATTGTTTTTGCTAAATTTGGCTGCTTATTGATATCTGATAGGCTCAACTGGAAAAGATACTAGCTGCAAACGGGCTTTCTGAAAACGTTTATGAGATTGCATCGAAGAGTTTAGTTGCTTGAGGTAATGTCGTTCGTATTTCTTGAGGATTGTTTCCAGTGACGATTTTATGCAATATCAGATGTGTTTTTATTCTGAGTGACGATGAAGTAATATTATTCCTATGAATGATAGACATGTTTTTTTTTTTTTCGTCTTCTCGCTTTGATCTCTGGCTAAAAATATTGACTTTGGTAAGAGTTGTATGGTTATATAATTGGTTAAAATAGAAAAACATTAGTAGGACTGTCTTACTCGTGTCATATGTTTAAAGCGTCCATTTTCCTTTTTGAATGGTCATTAAAGAAAAAACATAGAGCGTGTGTCTCATTTTCTTTTTTGGGGCGATAATTAAAGAGGTGTATAGTTTGGAAAACTATAGGGTTTACACTTCTGAAAATTTATTTTTTTCCAAAAAAAGAAAATAGAACATTTTTGGACGAGATGGAGGGTGTATTTATGGATGCGTGGTTTTACCCCCAAAATAGTTAAGGTGATTTTGTTCCTTTAGAAAGATTTGTAGACCGTTAGTCAATGTTCCCCTAAGTGAATTTGTCGTGTAAGGGGAATTATTATTATTATTTTTTTTAAAAATAAAGAATCTGCATTGATTCGAGATTAGTTATGTTTACGAATAATTTTCACATTGAATCTGTAAGTTATAGTTAATTGGCCCCTTTTAAGGATATATTTTCATCCATGTAGAAACGATCGCCTTTATTTAGATGGGGAAAAATTGGGGGTTCGAGTAATACCTTGGGGGCAAATAGAAAATCATTATTAATAATTCTTTGAGGGAAAAAAAAAAACACTTTCTTATCCATATCTTTAACTGAAAGTGCATGTATAGGGTTTTTATATTGATTTATAATGAAGTGAACAAATAAATCATTTCAATTGATACAATATCAATAAAGGGATTTTTTTTTGGGGTTAAAAAAAAAGGAGGCTTTTATATACTCTCATTCTTCTAGATCTATATACTTATTGATTTCATTTTAGATCATTTCTAAAAATCTATGCACCTATTATTTATGAAAGTGGACTCACCATAATAATATCATTTTATATCCTTACCACAATTTATGGTATTTACCAGTTTTACTACTCTTGGAAGTCAACCTCGACTCAAAATATGTAAATTCCAATTTTCATTCACAGTAAACAACACAAATCGGTTTCATTTCTTCTTGAAACTCGTGTTGAAATCTGAGCATTAATTTGGGAGGTGGAGGGAGTATATTTTGTATCTAGCCGAAAGTAAATACTACATCAGTCTCATATAATTAGACACGTATTCTGTTTTGGTCCGTCTCAACAATTAGACACATTTCTTAAAATGGTAAAAAATATTTGGCTATAATTAACTATCTCTCCTCAGAATTAATTACAACCACATATTCTTTACTCTTTTGGTTATTGGATCCACAGTAAATGTCCCTAATTATATGAGATAGAGGTAGTAAAAAAAAATGGATGGTGGAGGTGTCTTATGGGAAAAGTTATGTATGGTTTGGTAGTTGGGCTGGGAAGCTTTTGAACTCCGCGCATTTCTTGTGTAAAATTTCACGCTTCAAACTCCATCAATCGTTTATCTAGAATTAACTATATTTTCACCTTTTGTTTATTTCAAATTCCACACTTATCCTCATAAAAAAATAATATATATATATATATATATATATATATATATATTTAAAAAAATCGTTGTATGTGGATAAATTCTTTCATTTATACTTTTTATGAATATGTTTTCCATTTATTAAAAGCACAGTACATTTATTCTTGTCCGGCGCGTAAACATAATATCATCCATCCACTTTTAAAATTCTTTGCTATCTGTAGCGTTCATAATCCAACTTACAATAATCCATTGTTATATATTCCTAACACTTACCAAGGGAACCGGAACTTATGATCCCATTTATTTATCGTGATTACTCCGAATTAAAAAAACAGGCTATAAGTTTAAGAGGTGTAAATTCCTACGAAAAATTGAATAGTGAAACTTCCACTCGCGAAAGGTAAGAGTTGAAGCTCAATTTTACCGTTCTTAATTTTGAAGAAGTAGAAAACCAAAGTTAAAGTAGTTTAATTTGGAAGACCATGTGAATTAATTTTCTTTAAAGACAGTCAAACATGAAGCAATGTACAAGGTGGAGAATCGGATTTCCACAGGGCCTCCAAAAATAAATATATGGTTGAAGCTAAACATGCTTAATCCCCTTCTTGACTTGTTCTAATTCTTCTTTTCTTTTCAGTTTTGGAAAGAGTAAATATTCAGTATATCAAGTATGTATGGAAATTCGATACAAAATAAATACAGTATAAACATCATTGGTGTCCAAATAAATCTATGAATATTCATAAAAGGAATATAATTAAAAATATTAAATATATGTTATATTCTATTGCACCAAAATTATTATAAGATATGACGATTGAGAGAAATAAAAAGACACTTCACCAAATTACACATTAGTATTAAATAGATTTCATACTCAAATTTGAATATATAAACATAGCAATGAAATGAACCCAAATATAATCTTGTATATTAAACCCAAATATAATGGCCATAATTTAGAGGATAAAGATTACACAATTAATGAACCTACTTAATTTTTCTCCATTTTTCCATGCCGCCGCCTTCCTTTGCAAAAATCTGCACTTCTTCTCTATTCCTCATCCCATTTCTACAGTACTTTATTTCTTTCTTTCATTCTTCACTCTACAAACAAATTAGTAATGTTCATATTTTCACAAGAGCCAATAAAGGTATGTTCGAAAGGTATTTGCGTCTGTCCACGGTAGAAACGCATATATGCATTTGGATGAGAGACAAAACTCATTTTGCAATATTGTTTGAACATTGCCCTAATGCTATCATTATTGGAGATCACTTTTTTTTTTTTTTTTCCCCAGCCATTGTGGTCAAATTGCATTAAGCTTTACAAAAATTGTTCGAAGCATACTTAATGTTTTGATATTATTCCACTTAAAGCCTTTAAGAGTTACAAATTTTATTTATTTATTTATTTATTTTTGGGTAGCAAACGAAAACACTATAGAAGAAAACTGACCTTTGAATGAACTTTAATAAGGACAAAACTTCAAGTTTGCGCTACAATCGGAAAATAATTTACGTTGAGATATTAACGTATGCATAATTAGGAATGGAATGGAATGACATCTATATATATATATATATATATATATATGGATGAGTTATGGTGAAAACTAATTATTACGTAATAATTATATATATATATATAGATGTGCATAAAATGCAACATTTTATGATGGGTTGCAGGTTTCACGTAATAATTAGTTTTCACCATAACTCATCCTTATATATATATATATATTAGCAAAATAAAGGTGGATCAACCACGATTTTTCTTGATTATTTTGCTAAATTCTCATAATTTTGGCAATTAATTAATAATTTAATCTTTTTTATATATATTAAACTATATCTCCATATTATATTATTAATCATGATTTCATATTCAATTAGAAGTCAAATTTCATATTATTAAAATCAGATTTTATATCCAGTTAGAATTTCAATGTTAGTATATCTACTAATTAATTATATATAATTAAAAATAACGTATCGACAATATTTATTTCCGTATACCACCTTGACCTCAACTTTAACCATTGTCTCATATTTTTTTACAACAATTAATTAATAAACATGGTTTTCACATATCTATGCATGAACTTTTTTTCTTTTTTTTTTTCTTTTCTCTTTTTTAAATTCGCTTTTATATTGTTTGGTAAAAAGAATCATTGGTTTTATTTAATTAAATCATACATAATGTTCCACTGTCCACGGTGAACACATTTGATGTGCTCACCGTTAATGGGACAGTGCCTATAAGACAATGGAAACGATGAACAAATGATGCATATATTGAATTTAGATGGTTCACTCAATTATATAGCAATTATCAATATTTTGTATTAATATACATCAAAATTAAATCAAAAGTTTTCAAAGATATTGATAACTATGCCACATTAAGACACACAAAGTATGAATGTCATTATGATTCGATATATATATCAAAATAAAGGTAAATCAATCATGATTTTTCGTGATTATTTTATTAAATTCTAATAATTTTGCCTATGATCCCACACCGATAACCCAAAATCGATCATATACATGTAGTTAGATAGTACTTCCTTCGTCTCAAGATTACAGACACATTTCTATTCGGCAGGGAAATTAAGACGGGAGTATTTACTGTTTTATGTGTATTGTGTTTAGAGATATAGTGTTGTTTATATGTTAAGACATATTTTAAAACTAGAGCATCATAGATGCATAAAAACATATTGATGTCTGATCTTAAATGAAAGATCGTATCAAAGCCTTTAATTTGGTATATAAATCATAAAAAAAATGGAGAACAAACGAGTACATTATAATAATTTAAACTTTTACAATTTAAATTATATTGGGATACGTGCTGAGAGATGAGTGGATAATGAGATTTAATTAGGAAAAATTAAGTGTAGATAATTAGATACTACTTAATGCGCTGATGTTGAAATGTCACGTAGATATTTTTTTTTGATGTTAGAGTTGAATTTTTTTTCGTAAGGTTTTTAGATATAGTATTTTTTTTAGAGTTTAGTTTTTTTTAGGGTTGATTTTTTTTGTGTGCGTTAAATAGTTTTTTTTATGGTTGAGTTTTTTTTTTATGTAGGGTTTAGGTTTTTTTTTAATTTTTGGCGGGGTTGAGTATTTTTTTTTAGGGTTTAGTATTTAGGTACTTTATTTGTTAAATATATTCTGGAGCATTGATATTTTAGCTAATTATCGACAAGCATACTTTTTCAATTAAATCAACAATGTACAAGCTTTTAAATTAATAATTTTACCTATTAAATCATACTTAATGCGCTGATGTGGAAATGCCACGTAAATAATTTTTTCATTTATGATTGAATTTTGTTAGTTTTTTTCCTAGGGTTTAGAACAAAAATATAATATTAAAAATTCATTGCATCAAGATGTAATATTTTTAGTTATTATTAATATCGTAAATTGAGGTGTTTTCTTTCCCTCAAAGTTTATCTTTTGATGTTGCATTTGAATCTTATTTCATTATAATTATTATTTCCAACATTAATAAGTTGTAAATTTGAGATTATTTTCGAATGAATATATTTTAAAAGAATTGAATAAACTATAGTACATCCTTAAATTGTAGTAAATGGTGAGATAGTTAGTTTTGAACAAAAAGTGGCGTGGATAATTAACTCAATGTAAATACAAGCAATAAAGTTCAAATACGATTTGACAACAATTTGTATGTGCAACAAACTCCAAAGAACTTGAATTTTATAGTCAAGTCCAACCAAATTATTGGGAATTGAGATTACCAATTGTGACGGATCTATAAAAAGAGTCAGGTCAGTTTTAATTTTTGATTTAATTTTGAGGATTGAAAACCTAGCTAAATTTGAGTTTATTAATTTATTATTTTGTATAAAATTATTAGTATTTAGAAATATTTAAAGTTTTGAAGATTCTAATTTTATATTGTCTTATTAATCAATTGATTTTTTTTTTAATTTATTGATCTCATATCGATTTTTGAGAGAGATGACTTCACCACTAAACTCAAATATAATAGAATCACTCAGTTTTATCCCAGATAAACATTTAAAGACTTCACATTAATGAGAAAATTATATCATTACGTCCTATAGTTTGTTAATAGAGTAGAGACGGGCAGATGAAGAAGCTTATATGTTTGATGGTGCTAAATCAATTTTTAAAAAATAATTTAATCGATAAAAATAACTCAAATATGATAGAGTTATCCTTAATCAGGTAACTGTAAATGACGGGTTGCTTGATATTCCATCCTTTAGTTATATCAAATAACAGTCGTCTTTACTTTAAATGAGTATAACCACGCGAAAACTTATCTCTCATTAACCTATTTATTTTTTCCGACCAACAGAATATTTTATATGAAAAATATTACCAATCGTCAATTTATTTCTATATTAATTGACGGCTTAACATTCAAAATGAGTATAACTATACGAAAAACGGAGCCTCACCTAATCTACTTTACTATTACAATGATCAACGGGCTATTTGGTATTCAAAATGTGTAAAACTAATTGAGAAATGCCACACCTCATTGATCTTTTTTTTTTCTTCATTCTTTTTGTCAGTTTAATTTTATTTTTTCGAATAGATCAGAACAAACTATACTCCAAAATAAATAATTCAATTATTATTTTCCATGAGAAGTATACCACGTCGAGTTTCGACGGGCACTAAACTAGTTAAAACAATAATTTTTTCATTTTTCTTATACATTTTTGTGCTATCAGAATTTTAGACGGGATAATAATGATAAAAAAATTTATAGAGTAAGAAAGTAATCAAAAGGAAACATTTTAGAGAGGAAAAGTGATGAGAGAGAACAAAATTAGAGAGAGAAAATAATTAAATAAAAAAAAGTTAAAAACAGAAATGATGAAAGACAAATTTTAGAGAGTGAAAATGACGAGAGTGAAATTTTTTAGAGAGAGATAGTGATCAAAGATAAATTTTATTGACAGAAAATATTTTGAAAATGATATTTTTGAAGAGATAAAGTAATGAGAGTTAAAAATTTAGAAAGATAAAAAGAAATAATGAAAAAAATTAGAGAGAGAAAAAATTGTAGAGAAAAAATTATGGAAAATAAAATTTTTAGAGAGAAAATCTTAAAAAGAATAAGTGACGAGAGAAGAAAAATTAAAGAGAAAAAATGACAAGAGAATAACAGAGAATTTAGAAAGATAAATAAAAAATTGAGAAGAAATATATTTGCACAAACAAATAAATATTTGTTGAATAAAAAAAAATTAACGGAATGGAATGGCTATTCCCATTCCTATGGAAATCAACATTCAATTAGGAATCATGATTCCCGATGAAAAATCATAACAAACGTAAGAATGGAATGAAGATGGAAATGACCATTCCAATCTAACCTCATTCCACTATATCAAACACCATCTAAGAAACAGGCATCTCCATTCCGTTCTCGATAATTAGACAATATTTTGGGGGGCATGCATAGTGGTTGAATGAATAGGGAAGAGAATATTCATGTGGAGTGGTAGCTTTTGGCGAAACGCTTTATGACGTCAGCATGCTATTTTTTTTTTCTTTTCAAAAATTGATTTTTTAAACAAAAATTCAATTTTTGACTTTTTAAAATTTGAACTATTTTTTTTAAAAAATTGATTTTTTAAATTAAAAAAAAAAAAATCAATTTTCAACTTTTTAAAATTTGAACTATTTTTTTTTCAAAAATCAATTTTCTAAATAAAAAAAAAAATTCAATTTTTAAAATTTGAAATATTTTTTTTTGTGTCTTGTTAAAGGTGGATGAATATATTTATAGGCACCTTCCTCTTAAGTTTTCCTTACATTTTCGATGTGGGACAAAGAAATATTATATATAATGCACCAACTCTCCTATTTAAAGCTTAGGAATTCAATGTGGGACAAAAAAAAGAGAAGGAAAGAAACAAAAATTGAAGAAAATCAATTAATTTCAAATATTTTATTATAGAGTTAAATTGAATGAATTAAAAAATTAAATTAAAAAAAAAGTGAACTCGTAGTGGTCGTGTTGATTAAGTTGTATTTTTTTTAATGTTGATGTTTAATTATGTTTCATGTAATGTCTACTATTTAATTTAATAAATAAAATTAGTTTTAATGAATGTGGTTTATAATTTAAATTTATTAAAGTGAATAAGTAATTGAAATATAAAAAATATAAGAAATAAAAAAAATAAAAAAAATAAAAAATGAAATAAGAGTGATCACAGAGAGATCCCGTGTATTGGAAATCTCTCCGTGAGTGGGATCTCTCACCGGAAAGAGGGAGAGATCCCACAAAATTGGTGAGGGGCGTTGGGGGAGGTCTTATGTTGTCAAAAATTGAATATATAATTATAGAAAGACCCTTCGTACCTTATTGTAAAAGAAAAAAATAATTTAAAATATTTTAAAATCATATTATAAAATATATGTTAAGTTTTGATGGAAACAAGTGTCTAAAAGTTAATAAAACAAATAGGTCTATTTATTCCTTTTAAAATGACAAATAGGTCTAGTAATAGAGCATGGATATAGATTTTCAAAAGGAATTTATTTAATTTTTTATTTAGCGCGTCGGTTCCGAATCTATCTCCACCTAGGAAATTGGGCCCACTGAATTAATAATGCTGATCCTTTATTTGTTTGGGTGGCGGGGGAGTGTCACATCACATCACATCACATCACCTACCGTTCAAAGTTACATCATCAGCCCATTCGGTGGTAATTTATATGCAGTAATAAACTACGAGTTGGGGTGAGGATATGGGTGAAAAGTAGTTATAAAAAACCTATTTTTCTTCTTCAGCCGCCCCCCTTCCCCTCCCCTCCACTCCCTTCCCTTCCCCTACCCTCGTGTTTGTCAATTGCCACCTCCGCCTCCGCCTCCGCCGCCGCAGATCATGATATCGACGCCACTACACCTACAAGAGTTGAAACGAGAGGCTGTAGAGATGCTCTGCAAAGAGCTTTGGTGGTTACCGTTGAAACGATCTCAAGTGAATTATAATACCATGATGAAGCTAGACACGACGCTTCCTCGATTCAGACGGATCGGAAAAGGCTAGACACGATGCTTCCTCGATTCAGACGGATCGAAAAAGGCTCGACGGTTTCAACGAATATGATTCTTTCGGTTGACTGTAGCCGGATCTAATGTCTTGGGATGATTGGGTATGAATTCGGTCGGAGGAATATAGCTGAGATTCGAAACAGGGGCTCCAGAAAACGAATAAGATTGGATTTCAATCCAGGTATATATTAAATATTTTGATCTTCACTTAATATTCATGTTAATATTCATAAAAAAAAACTGAGTTTATATCATTATCTTTAGAACAATCTCTCTCTGTTTGTATTTTACTTTACAAAGTCAGTTCAGTTTGTAGTAACCTAAATTAATTTCTAAATTAGAAGCGTGAAGCATGTATTTTTGCTACAAAAAAATCACAAATTAATTCATTGATGAAAACCACATGAATTTCTACATTGAATTTTGTTCTATTTAGTAGCAAATGGATAGTATAATAATATATGGAGTGTGAAAGATAAATCCTCTCATAATAAATTCACAAATATGACTGTTAGCAAAAAATTTATATATAAAAAAAGGAGAATTTTATAGGATTGGAATGATTCGTAATTACTATGCAATGTACTAACATAGAGTAACATAATATTTCTAGAGACAATTCATAATATAGCCATATAAGTTAACAAATGTCTTGGGATGATTGTAGAAGGATCTAATGTCTTGGGATGATTGGGTATGAATTCGGTCGGAGGAATATAGCTGAGATTCGAAACAGGGGCTCCAGAAAACGAATAAGATTGGATTTCAATCCAGGTATATATTAAATATTTTGATCTTCACTTAATATTCATGTTAATATTCATAAAAAAAAAACTGAGTTTGTAGTAACCTAAATTAATTTCTAAATTAGAAGCGTGAAGCATGTATTTTTGCTACAAAAAATCACAAATGAATTCATTGATGAAAACCGCATGAATTTCTACATTAAATTTTGTTCTATTTAGTAGCAAATGGATAGTATAATAATATATGGAGTGTGAAAGATAAATCCTCTCAAAATAAAATCACAAATATGACTGTTAGCAAAAATTTTATATACAAAAAAAGGAGAATTTTATAGGATTGGAATGATTCGTAATTACTATGCAATGTACTAACATAGAGTAACATAATATTTCTAGAGACAATTCATAATATAGCCATATAAGTTAACAAATGTCAAATACTCCCTCCGTTTCTTTTCGAAATGGCTCGGTTGCTTTTTGTACAAATATCAAGGAAAGAAGGATTAGAGGTTAAAAGGTGCCCACTATAAAATCATTAGTGTATATTAATCTTGTTAATTGAATGTGTTTCAATTTCCCACATTTATTAATATTTCAATTTATTTATTTTACCTTATTTAGTTTATTTCTTTTATTTTGTTTAGTTTAACTTGTAACTCTCTTTTTTTTCTTTCCTGCCAAATTTTAAAATAAAAACACAAAATTGTAGTGACAAGACAAATGCAGAATGTAAATTGCAATCTTCAAAGTGAAAAATACTAGCAAATTATCCTTTCACAAACAGATTAGGGTTACATTGAGAGTTTTTAATTAAGGTTAATTGAACTTAAAGAGCATACATGTGGGGTTGTTATCCTAGAAATGGAAATAGATCTTTTCAAAAAAACATCCCAAATTGACAATTGAGCCACTTGAAGAAAAATAGAAAGAGTAATAGCCAAGAGGATTAAAAAATACTACAAATTATATCAATTTTTGACAAAGAACAACTCTAAAACAACTGTAGCAATCATTCCACACGAAAAAAACCCTAAATCAGAAACTATTTTAGTAGCTGAGTCTATTATTTTCATGAGGCAAATATTGGTCCTGGATTTCATGAACTTTAGCTGAGTATTATTTCCGTCCTTTATGTATTCATCTAGTTTAGTGTATTTCATTTCTCAACTCTATTTTGATGTGATTAGAAACTAGTTAGCTTCATGTTACTATCCTTTCCGTCCCAAACTGATAAGCAAAATACAGGAAGATAAACTAAATGAACATTATGTAGTTATTATTATTAGGAGTCCGATTCTTTAATTAACAAGGTATGTTTAATTGATTATTCATTGAATAATTTATTCGGGATTAGGATAATTCCCGAAACATAACTTGGGCTATATTAAAGCGTAAATAATTACTCCCTCCATTTTTATTTAAGTGTTATAATAATTATTATTTTTGTTATTTGTATTTAAGTGTCCCATTTCGAAATTCGATTACATAATAGCTATATTTTCTCAATTTTGACTCTATAATTATTGTTATATACAAGGTGGTGTGCATAAAAAGAGAATAATAAATGTGGTTAAAATGTAAATTTAGACATTTCCTTATTAATTGCGAATTGCGATTTGTTGGCCGATAGACACTTAAAAAAAACGGAGAAAGTAGTTAAAGTCTTCATTAATTAAAAGCTCTAAAGATTAGTAAAACTGAATCCATTAAATTAAAACCTCAAGCGCAAAACCAGATTTTATTATTACAGCACCATATGCAACATTAATGGCCCATCTTAATTAACTCAAATCCAACCCAAATAATTCAAGCCCATGAAGAAAACATTTTAGGAAATGCTGAATCAGTAGCACACTGCACAACCCCAGCCATGTTCAAACCCTCTTACGACTCTCACTCACTTGAGTACGCATAGAACGCGCAAGATTTGAACTGCCGCCGCCGCCCCACCCCGGGTTGAGCTAAGGCATTGCTTTTACATCGTCAGTCATCCGCGGTGACCTGCAGCCCTGCTTGACCCTGAAGGCCTTAAGCTTTCAGCTCCCAAAATTCTACAATTTGGAACCAGCTTTACGCGGATAAGGTAATCTTTTAATTTATGTGATTTTTTGTTAGCTCTCAGATTGTTATGGTAGAGATGAGAAATACATTTTGGTGAGACAGTTGTGTTTGATTTTATGACTTTTAGTTATCATATAGATGAAGAATTCACTGTTTTGTTTGCTTCCACGGTTTTGGAGTGATAATGATGAAGTTCTTCTACAAATTAAAAGGGTGCACTCATGCTATTTGATGAAATGCCTCACCAGTTCAAGATCTTGACATGCTGTTTGCCTTTAAATTCTGTGTTGCTGTTATGAATTTGAAACTACGACAAAGTTCATGAACTCATTAGAAATTCAATTGGCAGACCTTTTATTTGCTAAAGTGTGAATACTGTGTATAAGCATTGTAGGTATGATGTAAGATAAAAAAGAAAAGGAACATAAAGTAGAACAATTCTATTTTTCTTTTTACGGACTTGACAATACAGAAATCTGGAATCATCTTTGAAGTAAGGTCCCTGGCTAAGTAAATCAGAACTCTATACATATTTTGCTCTAGTGGAGTCAAATTCGCATATGAATAATGTTGGTTGAGTTTTACAAACAACATGAAAATAATTGAAATGTCATCTAGTTTCGTTATCTAGTCATGGAAAATAAAAGCATTTTAGAGGAGAAAGTGATGAAGCCTTTATGCCAAACTTGTCTAGGTTGATTATTCGAATCCCCATCTTCAAATCTGAAGTAAGTTCTTTTTGCGGGGAAACTTGAAACTTGAACTTGAACCTGCTTCCTCTCTAACGACTTGAGTTTGGGAATGTTGCTAGCGATTTTCCTAAGCTCATTGTTGTTATTTTATCTTTTAAGTTTTTATGAATTAGTTATACATAGTAATCCAACAGCTCAAGTTTGATGGCGTAATTGGAAATACTAGATCAATGATGAAAAAACTCCTCCTTCCCAGTATGCAAAAAACTAATGCATTAGTATAGGAGTTCCTTAGTTCTTCTATTCATGATGCCAAATCAAGATGTGCACACACATACTAATGATTCTTGTACCACAGATAGAAGGATGACCAGAAACTAATGCATATTTGTTTTGTAATCAGCATGTAATTTTTAACTTAAATAAATAATCGTGGTGTCATTTTTTGTTGGAGATGATGGTAAGATGTGTATGGTTCTATATCTTTTAAAGGAAATAGATTGCTGAGACCAAAATTATGAGAAAGATGGCCTTAAATATCTAAAAATTTGAGCCAACCTTAGTAGTTCCTAGTAATTCCCAGACTTTAATCTTGCATCAGGTATCAAGATCTCTGTTGTTCTCTTATTCCTTGTTGCTACTGTAGAGAAAGTTTTAGAGGGCATTTACTACATTCTTGTATGGTTTTGCTGCTGCATCAACTATGATTCTGGAACTTAATTCGTTTTTAAGAAATACATACATTTTTAAATCATCACAGAGTTGTACACCAAAGGATGTTTGAACTGCTGCAATCTGCTTATTCAACAATTCATAAAATTTTGCAATCAATTGAATATTTAGGGGCCAGTCACATTTTATCTCCTCCACTTTTGCATGTGGGATTTGGTTAACTATATTTATACTTTGTTTTGAAGATGTGCTATAGTGTTGAGTTAATAATTCATTTCAACCAAACAGAAATGTTGAGCTTAAATGACTGCCTTCCAGCATAAATGTCAATATTATTTGTGTATGGGTGTTGAGGGGAAGGGTTTGCTATTTCAGTAAATTCAGTCCATTCTTCAAAATGCATTCTCTATAACAGTCCATAATGACCATAAGTAAAACCAACCTAAGGGCTGATTTATGATTGAAAGTCGACTTTATAACTTCATTGGCTTATTCCTATATATTCATGTAATTCAAACTTTGGCAGCTTAGATGTTTTCTCTTATGCCGAGGATGAAAGTGTTGTAGACCGACTTCTAGCTCAGCATTTGCAACATTTTGGTATAGACTTCTCATCATTGCAAAAGGTAAAAGGCTAGAAACATGATGCATTTAATACCTTCAAAATACATTACTATTCTGATTTCTGTCATTGCTTGCACTCTAGTAGTTTTTATTCATTTTCCTATTACTTTTGTTTACTTTGCCTCTTATTTTCTTCTATTTCCAACGTCATAAATCCAAATATTTGGCATCCTTACTACATTATCTGTTTGTTTTTTTGATATTAGATTACCTGTGATGAGGCCTAAGAACGTTAAGAAGCAGGATTGGGAAGACTTTATTGAAAATGTGTATATCACTTGGACGGACAAGGCAGGGATAGGAATTGTAATGAAAGTTCATAACCAAGGCAGAAAAGGTATCTCTCTTTTTTGAATTACTTTCATTTATATGCATACACTTAGATTATTTATTAATATTTCAATCTTAATTCTTTTAGATATGTGTTGGGCTTGGGCCTCGACCGATTCCTTATCGGTCGTGGATTATCTTGTGGACAAGAACGTAGATGTTTGTCAAAAGTTTTCGGTGCAGGAATTTATGAATTTCCTGCACCTGCATGAGAACTACCAAACTGATGCTTTTAAGATTGATCCCAAAGTGCATTTGTCTGGGGTGCGGAATACCCCCTACAATGCATTTCAATATGTCAAAGCTTATGGGATATGCAAAGAAGATGACTGCCGATACACCGGAAGAGTTGATAGATCTGCTACGTGGGAGACACGCCCAACGGTGAGTATTTATTATAGTTTGAAGTTTTGATTTTCTTGTTATAAATACCAAATTTCTATATTTTATATTTTTTTATTATCTAGGGGATGGAAAAGCTGTTCCTTCACAAAATTAAAGAATATGACGACGGCCAACAGTTGAATTGTATGAAGTTTGTTCTGATGCTTTTGCGTCGAGGACCCCTTGTTGGTGTCATATTTTTATGCCCTTCATTCCACAAGATAAAAGTAAGTACTTAAAAACTTTTTTCAATAAATAATTTTATTGTTTCAACTTTGCATTTTGTAGAATTTATTTATTTTACAGGATCAGCTCTATAAAGGTCCACTTGAGAATGAAATGGCAGATAAGATTGATGATAAAGGGGAAGAGAAGGAGGATGCAGAATACCATTCGATATTAATTGTGGGTTATGGATCAGAAGACGACATGGACTTCTTCTTGTGCAAGAATACACATGGACAATCGTGGGGCAAGGCTGGATTCGGAAAGATCGCTGTCACTGCTTTTTCTGAGTTATACGTACCAGTTGGTACTTACCGTTCCACATAGAAACTAGTTTTCACTTGATATGGTACATTATTCAAACCTAACTGCTTCATGTTTGTGTATCCTTTATGATGTTCTTCACGTTTCTAGCTTCAAATGATGGTTTCAAATGTGTTAAATGCGAATTTGTGAACCCTGTTTGAAATCCAGATTCAAGCATTTTGTCGAACAGTGTCTGTGCGTTACTTAGTCCCAGATTTTGATCCTGCTCCTCAACTTGATCTGAACGATTATTAATTGAAATGTGCTCCTTGTTATCTCAGCTTTCATTTGATACCAAATTCGTCTAGCTTGGTTAAATAACGAGCGAGTTAAGCTAGCTCAAAGATTGCATGTTCAATCTGTCAACCCATTTGCTCAGAAGATTGGCATTTTGCCGAACAGTTGCTGTGAACTTTTGAATGACGATATCGGACCCTTTATTGTTTCAGAGATGAATCTTGTTTGACTAAAACTTATTCCTTGTCATCTGAAATTTGATTTGGTGTATCCTATCCTCTCCAATTAGTTAAGAAACGAAAGAGCAAAGCTCGATCAAAGATTGCAAGTCAATCTGTTAATTTCCCTTTTATCCAAAAACTTTGTAATGAAGTATGAAATTCAAAAATTCCAATGAACTTTCGAGCTTAATTCCTAGAAGCCAGTTAATCTTTTGGGCCTGATTCCTTTTCCATGTTATAGAATGATATTTCAGATTTCCAAAGTCTACATGTTCCAAAGTTGACATGTTCAACAACCTATTCCATTAGTGGCCCTGTTTTTCCATCTTGGTTTTGGAAACTTCCCTTTGATCAAATGAAAAACATGATAACATGAAAGCTGTTCCTTGTTATCTAAACTTCAGTTTTGATAGCCCGTTCACCCAAATTCCATCAAGAATTGAGTAAGATATTTTGGCTCAAAGTTGCTATGTCAGTTCTCCTAAGTTCAATTTTCCGAATTCCAAGTCGTTCAATGAAATGCTCGTAAATTCCTAGTTTCCATATTTCATTCACCCATTGTTCCTAAGATATTGTGAGAACTAAAATATTAAGTGTGAGGATTAAAGAGACTTGGTGTAAGATATCCAATGGTGCCCAAACATGATACTCATTCCGTCTCGCTGAAAGTGAGGCATTGCTTATTCATATGTGATGTATATTTTAATAAAATGCCTCACTTTCGACGAGACAGAGGGATTGTATACTATCATAATACCAGAATACGGCATTAGATATCAGATTAAAAGTATAATAATCTAAAATAAAATAAAAGGCAACAGACCTACAAACATAAAATTCACAAGTACATAGCAATTACTATTCAGGGATTAAAAGAGTCATCAAACATTGTCAAGAACACAAGCCGCTCTCGCCTCCCACATATCGTTCTCGGACATGTCTCCAAATATGTAATCTATGCTTCAGTTTTCTTCGAAATAGCAATAACATTAAAGTTGATTGAGTCGGGGTTTTTCTGGATAATCTTTTGAATTACTTTAGCAGAATCCTGTAGTAAAACAAATGAAATGTTATAACAATATATCAACAGACAGATCTAATGATGAATATAAGCACAAAGTGGAAGCAGCATAAGTGCTTAACCACAACAGCTCACGATAGTGTTTAGAAAGCCGAAACTACAGATGAGGCTGGATGCAGTCAGATTTCCATTACCACATGCACATCGATGGGTTTCCATCTAGTTAGTAGAGCAAGAGAACCATCACCTGTAATATGGTGTTAGTCGAAGATGCACCATGAGAAACAGGTCCAGCCCTCCTTCCATCAAGCTCATACAGTTGTCCTACAAAATTTTGTGTTGAAGGCAATATATACATTAGAGATGGCAAGTTTTCACTAAGAAATGTTCTCACTCATTGCATTGTAAAGAGACTAAACAATCCTGAGATGGAAAAGCATAATTCCGGATTGCCGTTTAACCAATTCCAAGATTGTTATTTGATGTATTTAGTATACAATACTGGGAAACATTCAATATGAAACCGCTCCCATTTGAATCACTATATAGCATGGAGACATTGAACTTTGTCAACTGGCAGTTCTATAAGGTGCGATAGTAACCAATGTCTAGATTTAATCCCACGGAATACAGTTACGAATTCAATGTAATGCCACAGCAGAAATTCCAAGTGGGAAAGTAATCCAGTCTTAGTGATAAACTTGACTATTCACTTACACTGTGAGGAACACAATTCCAACTCACAGAATCTATAATTAAGTGTGTGATTTGGACATGATCTCACACATGCAGAAAGAAACAGAGGGAGGCTTACCATTAACACATGTAAAGCAGATGAAATGTGTGTCGACATTATCTGATGCCTGTCAGATATAATTGATAAAAGATGAGTTTCTTGATCCATATACTCTACTAATAAATTGATTTTAATACAAGCACATCAATTAACAAGATCATAACCAGTTTAATACACTACTTGTATGTAATCCAGGACTCCATATAGGACAGGATAACTCCTATAATTCATTGCAAACAGCAAGACAGAGCTCTACTTAATAAACCATAAGGTGAGGCAAATAAAGTAGGATGCCATTTGTAAAACTGCCGGAAACAATTTAACACGTAAAGATCCAATACTAGTCTATATGGGGAGTACTTAGTCAGAGAGACTCTGTTTAAAGGTAAAATTGGATGATTTGGATTTAAGTTTTGAGTTTTAAACCTACAGTAAATAGAAACCACAATTTGAAAGAGGAAAAAAAAAAAAATCAGAGCAAAAGGGCCGTTATGATCTTCAATAAGTTTGACTCAAACTCAAGTTCGACTCATTTGTTAATGAGTGTCACTAAAAGAATACGAATACATATATCAAAACGGCATGGTAACTATATATCTTGTGGACACTTGATGCATTACAGGTAAAACATAAAAAAACAGTTAAAAATAATCCTTCCAAAAATAAAAAGTCAACTAGCAATTGACATTGTGAATTGAGATGAAACTGTTGATTAAATAGATGGTTTAAGTTTCATGTGACTGTCCAAAACTAACCTCAGTTTCACCAGCAGTTGCTGCAACTGAATGAGCAACTTCCATTTCTCTATCATTTTCAAGGAATTTCGCACGCCGTGGAATCAATTAGGTTTAGAAAAGTTAGATGGGACTAAGGAAAAGGAAGACGAGGCACACACTGAAAAAATTGGGAAGCGGGAGAGACCTCTATCGGGTCCATATGCACAGTGGACTTGAAGAATTTGTCCAGGAAAGACCCTCCAACTGAAAAAAAAAAACACACAAGGAACAAAATAAACAACTGACAGCCTATACATGACAGGCCACAAATTACTGAAGAAACTTAATGCATGCAATATCAACAACTAATGAAATGAACTTCATGAAGATATTGCACATTCTTTAACACTAATAGGATTATAGAGAGAAGAAATAAAAGCAAGTATAATATTAACCTCACAATTCACTCAAAAAGTAATAACAATACTAGGGATGTCAATTGAGCTAATACACTACATTCAAGCTACTATGCCGGCCTGCCAAGGTTAATCGGCTCGATGTATGTAATCGTTTACAGGTTAAAATTATTGGACCACCCAATAGCCACTCTAGTTTAAGTCATTTTACTCCCTAACTCTAAAAAGGTGTCTGAACAATGAATATTAGCAGATTTAAACCTAAAATCTTAAAAAATATCCACATTTCCACTCTGTGCAGCGGCTCTTTAAGTGTCAAAAGTGCATTTCAAGCAGATTATTACTCATGCAAAGTACCAAAGTAGGTTAGAAACTACAAATATTCTACAGATGGTACCGAAAATTCTTCATAACAGGAAAATAATCACAAAGGAAGCTATTTGAAATAAGAGCTTACCAAGTTTAATCTCAGATGTTATATTACCAACAGCATGAAGAAGTCCAATAGTTCCACAGGCATTTCCTACTGTTTGCTTCATAAAGTAAGGTCCACCAATGGAATCCTACACGAGCTCACAAAAGTCGCAAACAGAGCACTAAGCCTTTTGGCATTTGGTCTGATTGTTCTCTTGTGACCCATGTACCTCCTGCAACAAGAAAAATGAGACGACAGATTCATGAAAATTATGAACTACAATCTCTCAAAAAGGCACATAAGAGACCAACGGAAACAGTTCACAACAACAATAAGCCAACTCCAATGTTGCACCAAAGCACCAACTTGCCATAATTTTACACCATTTCACTGACCCTGTACTCTGCATTCTTGGACATGATAACACTAGCCTTTAAATTTAGGGGAGTTTGATTGTGTATTCTTTGATTTCTCATGAAGGGTAATATTAAGAGGTCTGACGCATTAAGCATTTATTCTGTCGGTTACCCTGACTGGCCTGGCTACAACTAACATTTCAGCTTCAACATTCCTTTACCCAAATGGGCACCTACTCTGATATTCAGTTAGTGTCTAGTTTCTAGTGTTACACCAGAAGCAAATCTAGTTACTAGAATATGTCGCACTTCTACCTCCCCTGGAGTTATAACGCATCACAAAGGTGTTAAGGTAATAAAAGATTATAGCACAAAACTATATTGTGCCAAATTAGATTATACTCCTCGATATGTACCTTCGACCAGTTAGGATTTTTGCCATATTCCCGTTGTTATTGGTGACAAATACATCACTTTCATCACAGACAATGTAGTCAGTGGCAGCCAATCGAGAAGAATATGGAAGAAGCGTTTTTAACTCTTCACTGGCCAACATCTCTTTTGTATAAAAATTTGGAAACAGCTCTTTAAGCGGCCTCAAAGTTTCTTCTCCACCGTATATTTCTCCAGATGCGACATATATATAAGTGTTATTATCAAAGTCAAGGGCCCGCAGCAACAATCCAACCTCATGAGGGGTCAAAGGGCACTTCCCTCGTGTTCGCTCTTCATCTGGGCTTATCTCCTGATAAAACAAATTGCATGAAAAATACTCTGAATAATTGGGTTTCAGTTAACAGGTCATACTTCAAAGAAAGATGAAAAAAACTTCCAATAATCAAACTCTTACAGGTAAGGTCTCCCAACGCTTTCTTATCTCGCTCAGCTCGTATCTTTCTTTATCACCCCCACCATAGTAACACCCAGAAAATGCAAGCATGTCAGGTTCAAACCTACAAATCATGTTTCACAATGTAAAGCAGTGATAAGATGCATATTCCAAAATATACTTCCAATATAAAGAGATAAATGATGCATGAGAAATAAAGCATTGGACGATATCTAGTATTACTCATACTTAAGAAGTATCAGAAACAAGATATAAATTTAAATGGTCCACATCTATAGCCTAATTCTGTCACTTATACTGGGCAGAATCTAAGGCATGAGTAGATGAAAGATCACTGCATAATGCAAGGAGTCTACGTTGCTGTAACTAAAGATATAGTATTCGATGACATGCAATATGAATTCACTTCAACTTGCAGCCATACACCAAAAATCAATTTTGAAGCAGAGAAAGGACCTTCTGAAGTCCAGAGAGGCATTAGGTTTTTAACACTAAAAAACTTGCACAAGTAACAATCTTGAATATCAGTATCAACAACAAATCAAGATTGAAGACAAAGAAATACGGGTTACAACTTTCCAATTTTGCTTTCAGTGCTTGTAGGTTAAAAGCTAATGAGAATCAAGAATATTAATGGCTTAGCAAAGGATCTCAAACCTCAAGTGAACAGCTATAAAGCGCTTTGTCAATATCCGCATGCGTGTGACAAGCTTCTGACCCATATTCCTTAAAGGCTTAGTAAATCTTAGTGCATGATAATTAACCCGGCAACGTAATTTCTGTAGTTCTTCATCAAGGTCATTAGCGAGCCTGTAATCAAACTTTGTCAACTGAACAACCTGCGATTTTTCAGAGGTTATAGATTAGTGAGACCTGGGTCATGCTAGAAATTTCAAAAGATCATTTTGAAGCAAGAGGAGATAAACTGGCAGTTCCTTTAAAGATGTTTAAATCACCCAGTAGTGCTATATGATACTCCCTCCGTCCCATTTAAGACGTTACATTTGCTTTTTGAGGTATCCCGTACAAGACGTTACATTTCTATTTTGAGGGTCCTAAATACACTTACAACACATAAAGAATCTTTGTGCACATGGGGTGTTTAATACATTTACAACACAAAACACACATTTCTTAAATCTCGTGCTGAAAAGCAAATGTAACGTCTTAAAAGGGACGGAGGGAGTAAATTAGATAGCATTTGAATAGTCTTATATCCCATCATAGATCATATTCTGTGATTGATTTATAAAGCTTAAAACTAATACTTAAAACATAGAATAAATAAAATGTAAAATAAATCCTGCTGGATAACGGGGCTCTGCTATCATCATTCATAAATCACCTCATCTCTCTCATTCTTGGTTCAATTCTTCAGCATATAGACAGTTATTGCAGTTTTTATTCTACTAAAGATCTAAGAGATATTCCTCAAGTCTAGCACATGATAGCAAAATGCACAAGGCCAGAATTTACAATAAAGCCAACACATGCAGCTGACTATAAAGTCTTTATAAATCAATCACAAATTATTGCATTAAATTTTTCTATTACGCGTCTCCTCAATAGAATAGGCAATACTTGCTCTAGATTCTTGGTTCAATTCTTCAGCATATAGACAGTTATGGCAGTTTTTATTCTACTAAAGATCTAAGAGATATTCCTCAGTTTAGCACATGATAGCAAAATGTATAAGGCCAGAATTTACAATAAAGCCAACACATGCAGCTGACTATAAAGTTTTCTACTTACGCATCTCCTCAATAGAATAGGCAATACTTGCTCTACTTGCTCTAGATAGTAATCAGGTTCTGATTTTCATGGAACGCGCATGGTATATAGTGGCTTATCCATTGACCTCATCACCTTTTCTGGAACTCTTTTCACAATAGGTACGTCCTTCGCAAGGTAAGAGATGAACCAATCAACATCAAAAATGTTGGCAAAATCACTGCATAAGAAAGTAATATCTGGATGAGAAGAGGATAGGTAAATTAAGTTAAAAAAAAAAAAGAAGAAACAACTTTTACTATAGGCGTTGGTATTTAGGTTCAGCTGCTGAAAGAAAGGTTACGTATTTGAATAGACTTTCTTACCTTCCTCTTGTTACAAGATTCAAATCTCTCTGAAAAAAGAGGTTGTCTGAAGAAACTAAACCAGATAATTTTCATTTATATTGTAATTCAGTACTTGTTACTACAATATTGCAAATTGGCATTCCTTAACCAGAGTTATAACTACCATAACTAGATTCCGGGAACAATATGTCCAATAGTAAATGGAGCTCTCTACATGACAGTAGATAAGCAGAGGTTACATGTTACCATGACCAGATAACTGAACTTTCTACTTTAATAATTTAGTTGCCATCTCAACCAACCTTTCATCCTTCCAGAACGAAGGATGATCCAACTCTGGCACAACCAAAGTAGCATTTAAAATCCTTGCAACAACTACAGCATCAGTTATCTGAAGATCAGCAGAAAATAAAGAAACTTTGAGCATTTAATCATACAATAAAAACTAAGCAAACTAAGCTAACTGAAAGACAGATGAAAGTGATGAGAGCACAAATAAATTCAGGCTACTGATCCAGAAATATATATTAAAATCACATAAATGCGGCAAGAAAACACTTACTCCAGTTCTTTGTTGGTTTAGTCCCCCACTAGTTGCAATAAGTAAGTAGCCATTTGAAAATCGTTCCCGTATACGTTCTATTGATCAACATATAAAGGGTTATTCACAATCACAATAAGATATAAAAATAAAAGTCAGGCTAACCATGAAAACTAAAATTTATTTATTTACGCCCATGCTTCATGCAATCATATCTTAACCCAGCATAGAGTATCTCCTTCCAGATAAACAGTCCTTAACCTTCTTCATATGCAAAATGAAAATACTTGACATATAATAAAAATAACATAACATGGCACCATGTTCATCCAAAGCGGTAACTAAATTATTAACTTTTTTATGATACAAGACATCACTATATTATAAAATCTTGAGCATCTGAATTCTGATCTCTTAAAATTACCAAATTTCTACTGAACAATTTTTAGCCAAATGCCAACAACAGCACTCCATACCAAAAGGAGCTATATCAGCACTCCAACTAAAAAATAAGTTTAGCTTTGACGCTTTAACAAATAGCAATTGTGTCCAATCAAGAAAACAAAATGATACTAATGCCAAAGATAACTCATCTTGCAAGACTTAGAGGAGACAAACTTACGTGCAAAGTGAGGGCCTCTTTCGCTGCAACCATAATAAAAGTTTGAGAACTTGGATTTCCATATATCGACTGGAACCTGATAGCTTCTATCCTACATCGAATTTAACATAGAGAAATTTAAGAGTTTTGTCACAATTATTATACACTCAAATAATGGCAAAGCAAATATTTAATAGGGGAGGTATACTAAGACATGCAATATACAATATGCTTAATCGTCGCAACCAATATATTTTTCTGTACATATATAATTCTCTACTTTGTGAAAGTCACCATTAAAAATTGAAAGGCACGTAAAGCAGTGGATTGATTTACCAGTAAAGACTATTAATTTACTGCAAGATCATAGTTTCCTCAATCTGAAAGATTTTGCTGCGGATACATTTGATATCACTAAAAGATCTCTGTCCCTTAATCAAGAAATACAAAGGTGCTTTGCTATCTTAGTAGACACTAATCTCAAACATATATAGGCAGAAACGGCAAGGCAATTCTTACAAAATCAGGAACACATCGACGATAAGTTGTACTCCGTATTCAGTTCCAGTCTTAAGAAAAATGAAACTGAATCGCAGAAAGATCTGCACTTGACATGAACCCTAACTAAAGAATAACCAATTCCCCAAAACTAAAGTCGGCCAGAAAAATGCAATCAATAACTGGAAAAACAGAACTGATTAAAGCTGCGAAACTCAAGAAAAATCAACAAAAAGAGAAAAGCGAAATCAGAAACACCACACTTAAGAGAACAAAGTGTGATCCAGCTAGAAGACTCGATATTTCCAAAAAAAAAGTAAAATCAAATCGCACAATCCAACAGGGCCTGCGTGATTTTAGCTAATTAAAAGATGAAAAAAGTTAGAAATTAAGGTCAACTCCACATTTTCCAATCCCGGTGCAGAAAGCAGAAGCAAAACAAGAGCTGCACTGAACAAGTGCTTCCACATTGCAATCAAACGGGAAAATCACGGAACAAATCAGCATTAAAAAAGTTAGAGTAAGAGCGAAAAAACTCAATCTTCCATACCCTCTTGTAGTACCAAGTCCGCTTAACAAAGCGCTGCGAGTACCACTCCAGATCAGACGCGACGTGGCCCGTGAAGAGAGAGATGAGGCCGACGGCGAAGAGCAACAACCCACACACGACAGTCCATGGCACCGCCTGCCGCCGCCGCACGGGCAGATAAGTCCAACAATGGTGCTGCTGACGATTCCGCGGCGAATGCTGCAGCTTCTGCTTCTGCTGCTGCAAAATCTCAGCCGCGAGATTATTCAACAGAACGCCGCCGCCGCACCTCCACTCCTTGTTAGCCACGCCCATTTCATCCTGCTCCGCACTTTCTCATAGTTTTGTCGAAAGATCACGGCACGGGAGAAGCAAGCAATGGATTTGAATGAGCTGATCCTTGAAAACCCTACTCGTATTGGGTCGTTTTTGGTTGTACAGTACGAAAATGAGTGTGTGATTGGAGCAGAGAAAGAGAGAGAGAGAGAGAGAGAGAGAGAGAGAGAGAGAGCGGAAGTGACGAGGGGAAATTGTGGAGATTGCAATAAATGGAAAGGGGGAGATTAATTCAATTATTAATTACTAATTTAATTGTCACATTTCTTTTTTTAGGGAACATTTAATTGCGATAATTAATATGTTAAATTTAATTATGAGTTTCGCTGTTAATTAATTCTATGTTGACTGAAACTAATGATGCGACCTCATCTTAGTTCTAGTGGATTAGAGCAGCCCCAGCGGGGCGGGCTCGGTCCGCTCCTCCGCCAGGGAGCGAGCCCTGCCGCTGCTGGGGCTCGTTGTCTCGCTCTTGGGGGTGCGGAGTTGCGAATGGGGAGCGAGCCCGGGCTGACGTCATTAGGGCCTACTTTTAAAATTAAAAAAAAATCAAATTTTGGCAGAAAAATTAAAAAAAAAATTAAAAAAACTGTAATAGCCGTTGGCTTCCAACGGTTAAAAAAAAAAAAAATCCTATAAATACCCACACCCCCCATTCACAAATTCACTCCCAAATCTTTCAATTTCTCTTTCAATCTCCTAAAAAAATCTTCAAATTTCTCCTCAATCTCCCAAAAAAATTCACTAAAAAATATTGATTCATCGTCAACTTCTTCGAGCTCTTCCAACAATTGGAAGAGTCTTTCGAACATTGTAAAAAAGTTGCAGCGGCACAAAAAAGGAAGAAGCAAGCACAACAACGTTCGACGCCTCGCCGACGAGGTCTGCCGAAGCAACACATTGAGAGAGAGATCATGAATCCGGTGCAGTCCAACTGTTCAAGGATTATTTCGCCGACCACCCCACTTACAACGAGGCCATCTTTCGCCGACGTTTTGGCATGTCGAAGCGGTTGTTCTTGCGGATCGTTGAAGTTCTGGAGAATCGTGACCCGTATTTCCAACAACGACCCGATGCAACTGGGCGAGGAGGTTTCACCACCATTCAGAAGTGCACGTCGGCGATCAGACAGATCGGACAAGGATGCCCTACGGACCACGTGGATGAGTATCTTCGTATGGCGGAGTCCACTAGCATCGAAACGATGAAACGCTTCTGTAAGTCGATCGTTTCAATTTTTCGAGGCAATTATTTAAGGCGTCTTACTATAGAAGACTGCGACAGATTGATGCGTATGCACGAGGGTCGCCATGGTTTCCCCGGTATACTTGGAAGCATCGATTGCATGCACTGGAAGTGGACGCAATGTCCGGTGGCATGGAAGGGCCAATACACGCGTGGAGATAAGGGCTACCCTTCGATCATCCTTGAAGCAGTCGCCTCGTTCGATCTCTGGATTTGACATGCATTTTTTGGAGTAGCAGGCTCCAACAACGACATCAACGTCCTCAACCAATCCGATGTGTTTAGCGATGTCGTGAATGGGATAGCACCCCCCATTCAATTCACGGCAAACGGTCGCAATTACAACTTGGGCTACTACCTCACTGACGGGATCTACCCGAAGTGGCCTGTTTTCATTTCAAGCCCATCTGCCGCAACCGATCCGAAAATGGAGTTATCTCTGGGCCATCATGACTCTACTATCGTGATGTTATGCAAGATGTCATCTATGCTTGTATTATCTTGCATAATATGATCATTGAAGACGAAGGGGTGACGGCGTCGAATTGGCATCCCCTTAAAGATGAGGCTTCCGGCAGTAACGCCCCGATGAATGAAGAAATAGATCGCAGCATGCCCCCCTCTTTCGAGCAATACGTGGAGCGCACTGCCACTCTCCACGACACTCGCCGTCACGGACAACTCATGAGTGATTTGATTGAAGAATTATGGACCCGTAGAGGTCGTAATTAAAAAAATTGTATCTCGTATTTTTAATTTCAATGTAATGTTTAATTTTAATTTTAATGAATAAAATATTTAAGTTCTTAAATTGATAAGTATAAATAAATAAAATGCAAAAATAAAATAAATATTGGAATCGACATAAATAAATCACAATACAAATCGAAATAAAAAATATATATACAAATCAAATAAAAAACATATATTAAAATTAGTTTTTTAAATTATAATAATAATAAATTAAATTGGAGAGAGCCTGGAGAGAGCCCAACCACTGGGGCTCTTTTAAAATATAGGCTCTCTCCGCTGGAAAAGTGGGAGAGAGCCCACATTTTGGGCTCTCCATTGGGGATGCTCTTATTTATTAATTATTATTATTGTGAATAAAAATTTTATGCTATTTTTGAAGGGGGTTAAGATAGATTTGGATAATAATATCTCATATAGCCTAAAGTTTCGTTTTTGAAAGTGGATTCGAGGTGCTTTCTTTTCTTTTAGTGGAGTGTCTTTGTATAATTGGTGTTCTAGTCCTTTTGCATACACTCCATCGTTATTGATGTGAAATTGGTCTTTTATTATATTGTATAGTGGTTTATTCGAACTTTGTAAGGGTTTCGAGTACTCCTTATACTCGCGTCTTCTTATTGTTTTTTTTGACTTTTCAAAAACAAAAAGGTTCGAAATCTTTAATATTATCATGTTGGTCTTGTGATTGTTAAAATATACACTTATTAGTACTACATTATTACGAGTGATGAGAACATGTGTTACCCTTTGCGATATAAAATATTTATTATTCTCTTATTTTGTTCAGTTAAAGTGTCAATTATCATCAATAAAAGTGTTCATTGTTTTAAATAAAAGTGTCTATTTATATAATGACCGAAATATTCAATTTTATCGACTTGGTGATGAATGTAATTGTTGTCTTTGTATTCTTTAATGATATGCACGATACGCAAAGTGGAGAGAGATATAGAGAGAAAATCACCGAGGTTCGATATATTGAGAGGACTAATTTGGTTTCTAGCTAGGAGTGTTCACAGTTTGGTTAAAACCGTAAACCAAACCAGACCAAACCGTATTATATTATTTGGTTTGATTTATGGTTTGAAAAAATATGGTTTGGTAATTTATTTTCAAAAATTATGGTTTACGGTTTAGGTTTGGTTTTTATAAATATATTAACCAAACCAAACCATAAACCGTAAAACCGTAATATAATGTTAATAAATATTAGTATTAATCATTATTTTTGACATATTACATTATCTTTTATTCTACCACCATTGAATGTTGAAAAATATTAATTTAATCTATTTTTTAATATAGTTATTATACTTTCAACTATTTAGATGTTCTCTTTTTACACTATTAAATATATTTCTTAAATTTTATTTAAATTCTTAATTATTTACTTTTGTATGTAAATGTTAGGTTGTAGTTAATGAAACTTTTTTTTAATTGTCATTTTTGATTTCATAAGACAATATATTTAATTTTATTATATAAAATTTAAGTAGAAATATATTTTAAATAAAAAAGAAGCAGATGAAAAATAATAGAAAACCGCAAACCGAACCGCACCAAATCGCATTAATATGGTTTGGCTTGGGTTGGTTTTAGTTCTAGTATGGTTCGGTTTGGTTTCCAAAAATTACCAAACCGTATTTTACGGTTTAGTTTGGTTTAGACATCAAACCGTACCAAACCAGACCGTGTACACCCCTATTTCTAGCATTTCATTTTTTTATACCAAATCTTTAATATTATTTTTGTTTTCATTCTCATAGTCTATCCTCACCTTTATTTTTGAAATTCTCTCTCGAAAGCTTTTGTATGCTGCTAAATGCAAAAAACTACAATGAGGTATTGTTTTTATGGTTCAATATAGAGACATGCCAAGTAGTGGCATTTCGTAATTTATTTCAAAATAACTAAAACTAAAAAGAATACAAATAAAAGTCATGATATTATAAAATAAAACATCACATTAATTCTGAAAATTTTCTTCCCATAGAATATCGACGGGCTACAAATTAAACTAGTTTGTTATAATTCACTTAGGTGAATTATCAAGACATAATCCTTTAATTGTAGTTGTAAGTACAATTAAAATTTAGTGGCATCTTGTAGTACCATTTAATTTAATTAATTAGGTTTTGGATTCATATTTAGTAAAATACTCTGGTCCAATTAAATTGAGAGAGGGCATAATTTTCTGTTTCGCAAAAAACTCAAAAGTTTCAAGAAGAGTCTAAAAGAGTTGCTACAAACATGTTCGCTGTTTACGTTGGATTATTCCTTAGCATGGCTTTGCTCTCAACCTCAGACGAGGCAAAAGGGGAAAGTTGGCTTCTTCAAAATTTCCAGACTGCAACAAGTATTGTGTTGAACATGGATTAATAGACTTCTAGGGGAAAATGGGGATGGCAGTGGATCATGAATCCAGTTCAGATTCGGGAGTCTAGATCCATTTTTTAGAATTTGGAGTGTTAAAATTTCGGACCTGATGAATCCGGGTCGGATCTGAACTTCACTCTCAATTTCCGGATTTGAATCTAGAATTTTATTTTGAGATCCAGATCCGGCTTAAAGACCTAGATAATTTATAATATATATTATTTTATAATATTTTACTAATAAATATCTATATCTAATTACATCTCAAACCCTAATAAATTTATTTTTTATCTGAAAGTTTGATGCCTGGATATGTTTCATGTTTCTTTCGGATATGTTTAAGTGAATGACACTCTTTATTAGCAAGTGGATTAGTCGTGTGGAAAATTCTTGACAGTTAATGTGTGAAAAATTATTTATGTTGGTGCAAATCAATTCATTTACGGTTAATTTCATTTATTCTTTTTTGGTTTTTTTTCTATGATATTTTTTAGGTGATAATGACGGATTTAGGTCTAAACCCGAGGTCCGCCAGATTCAATAGATCTAGATTTGGATTTGATTTTTTTAGATCAGATGAATTTGGGCTGAACTTGGACCTCAGATTAAAATTTCGAATCTGGATCTGGACCAAACAAGATTCGACCTATTGCCATCCCTATTTTAATCTGAAAGTTTGATTCCTGGAAAATTTGTTAGTCTTATTCCTGGAAAGAAAGATCCTCTCGTTTGTGTATGCCTTGCGCATTAACTTAAATTTGTACTATCAAATTCAATGATTATATGAGGACTTGATAAAAAAAAAAATTAAATTAAATTGAGAGATCGCAAGCGGCATCCACAATCGTGTATTGCTCTCTCTTTTCCACTCGAATTTTCCTTTATTCCACCTTTCGTTGCCGCAACAGCCTGAGTCATTAATGGTAAGCTTGGCTTTAATTTTATGATTCCTTTGAGAATTGTGTGTGTTATATTATGATTTGTATAGTTGTGTTGTTAAAGCCCTAGATTTTTGTAATATACACGAACAAATCCTAGGCTATTTCACAATCGTATATATATGGAGTAGTATACGTTATTCAATTCTTATAGTATAAAAAGCTAGCTTGCTTTAGGGTTTCTGATAATTCTCAGGCGAAAACGAGGGGCATCTCCAAGCGTGAGCTGAGACTTCGCAAGCGGAATCTCATGAAGCTGCCTGATGAGGAATTGGCCAAAATCCAGGTATATTCCACAATTATATTTCGACACTCGTCGTACTATCCCGTAAAAAAAATAATACTTCAAAAATTTATTTTAAAACACTTCATCGAGAAGCATAGACAATGCATGCCGAAACGAAAAGACTCAGAAATCCTGAGACGGAGGGAGTATGTGTTATTTTGTCTTCTGCTAGTCAATTCATATATAAAGCCAGCCAGCTTTAGGGTTTTTGATAATTCTCAAACTGAAACAGGCAGCACATTGGGCATCAGCAAGCACGGGATGAAACTTCGCATTAGGAATCCCAATCCCAAGAAAAGGAGCGAGAAGACGTTAGAAGATTTGGAGGCAGAGAGACGTTTCTTTGAAAGACTCCGTGCTGATTACCTCCAGGAACTTAAACAATTTGCCAAGATGAAATCTCAAAGGTTAAAAGAGGAAGAGAAAGAGCCATGGCCACCTGAGTGGAAACCAATCAAGGAATCCATCCAATACGAATGCGGAATGATTACCTCCTTCGTGGACGATCCTTGGGGTGTCGAAAATATGAACGAAGACGACTTCAAACGCAGCTCCTTATACAAAGCATGCGGTGGTGATGATGATCCTCAACTCTTAAACAAACTTAAAGCACTCATCGCTCAAGTTCGCGATAGCAGGGTAATTAATTATATTCTAAGCCACTTTCTTTTTCATTATTTATAAAACAAAATTGCTGCTTGCGGTTGTTGTTTAACCATGACGTTGAATTTTGTTAAGGGATATGATATTTGCTGGGTTCCTAGATTTTGTCGTCTCCGCCCAATCAATGATGTCCACAGACGTATGGAGGGCAGCTTTTATAACGGGTTTGTCAATGAGATGTTGGAATGTGTCGTTGAAAGAATTAACGGCCGAGCTAAGGTATGTATATTATCATATACTACTTTTCTGTACATATATAATTCTCTACTTTGTGAAAGTCACCATTAAAAATTGAAAGGCATGTAAAGCAGTGGATTGATTTACCAGTAAAGACTATTAATTTACTGCAAGATCATAGTTTCCTCAATCTGAAAGATTTTGCTGCGGATACATTTGATATCACTAAAAGATCTCTGTCCCTTAATCAAGAAATACAAAGGTGGTGCTTTGCTATCTTAGTAGACACTAATCTCTAACATATAAAGGCAGAAACGGCATGGCAATTCTTACAAAATCAGGAACACATCGACGACAAGTTGTACTCCGTATTTAGTTCCAGTCTAAGAAAAATGAAACTGAATTGCAGAAAAATCTGCACTTGACATGAACCCTAACTAAAGAATAACCAATTCCCCAAAACTAAAGTCGGCCAGAAAAATGTAAAAGTCAATACCGGAAAAACAGAACTGATTAAAGATGCAAAGCTCAAGAAAAATCAACAAAAAGAGAAAAGTGAAAACAGAAACACCACAGATTCTCTTAAGAACAAAATGTGATCCAGCTAGAAGACTCGATATTTCCAAAAGAATTAAAATTAAATCGCAGAATCCAACAGGGTCTGCGTGATTTCAGCTAATTAAAAGATGAAAAAAGTTAGAAATTAAGGTCAACTCCACATTTTCCAAATCCCGGTGCAGAAAGTAGCAGCCAAACAAGAGCTGCATTGAACAAGTGCATCTACATTGCAATCAAACGGGAAAATCACGGAACAAATCAGCACTAAAAAGTTAGAGTAAGAGCGAAAAAACTCAATCTTCCATACCCTCTTGTAGTACCAAGTCCGCTTAACAAAGCGCTGCGAGTACCACTCTAGATCAGACGCAACGTGGCCCGTCAAGAGAGAGATGAGGCCGACGGCGAAGAGCAACAACCACACAAGACCGTCCATGGCACCGCCTGCCGCCGCCGCACGGGCAGATAAGTTCAACAATGGTGCTGCTGACGATTCCGCGGCGAATGCTGCAGCTTCTGCTTCTGCTGCTGCAAAATCTCAGCCGCGAGATTATTCACCAAAACGCCGCCGCCGCACCTCCACGCCTTGTTAGCCACGCCCATTTCATCCTGCTCCGCACTTTCTCATAGTTTTGTCGAAAGATCACGGCACGGGAGAAGCAAGCAATGGATTTAATTGAGCTGATCCTTGAAAACCCTACTCGTATTGGGTCGTTTTTGGTTGTACAGTATGAAAATGAGTGTGATTGGAGCACAGAGAGAGAGAGAGAGAGAGGAGAGAGAGAGAGAGTGGGAGTGACGAAGGGGAAAATGTGGAGATTGCAATAAATGGAAGGGGGAGATTAATTCAATTATTAATTACTCATTTAAATGTGAGAACATTTAATTGCCAGAATTAATATGTTAAATTTAATTATGAGTTTTCTCTGTTTAGAAGCTCTTGAATTAATTGTATGTTGACCGAAACTAATTAGTGCGACCTGATCTTAATTCTAGTCGATTATCAAAAGTATCAATCAATCAGTGTAACGCTCAAAATCTTCGACTCGATTATCAAAAGCATCAATCAATCATTCTAATATTCGAAATTTTCAATATTATCATGTTCGTCTCGTGATTAAAACATATGATTATTTATATTACTCATTAAAATGGATTCTTTTTATAAATAAGAATAAATTGCAAAAATAGTCATTTTCATAAAATTAAGATAAAAAGTTATGTTCTCTCTATATTCTATTATTATTATAAATATCTCGCCTTATTATTTTATACATCAACAAGTGAAACATTATTAATAGAAATTTTTACCCTTATTAAAGTAGACTTAATAAGAGACTCTTGAAAACAATAATAGAAAGCCTACACTCAGTTCTCCGTCCTATCATACCAAAAATATGTTAATTTCTACACCAACACCATCTTCTCCCCCATCATCTTTCTCGTCCTCGCACTCCTTCAAATCAACTATCGTCCCATCAATTGTTGACATCGATGTTGCTTTTATCATTTCCTCTTGATTTGCCACTAAAACCTGCAATCAACAATTTAACGACCCAATAAATTTAAATTAGGATAATTAAAATTTATTTTACTTTCAAATTCTCTCTTTTTTCTTGCTAGTTTCATTGTTTCAATAACATCAAAATCCAAAAGGTATACCGGAAGAAAAATACCGTAACACATATACGAGGAATGTCTTTGAAAGAAGATTTTCAAACATATATCAAAAAATGGAGGGAGTAACATGTGTAAACCAATCTAAGAATATTGAAGAGAGTATTTATGACTATTAAACTGGCAATAATATGTCAAAATAATAATTTATCTTAGCAAAGGATAAATTATAGCGACAAACTTAAAAATATATACTCCCTTAATATGACATGACAATTATATCATTAATGAAATATTAATAAGAAAATAGAAAATAGAAAAGAAAAAAAAAGAAAAGAAAAGAAAAAAAACCTAAGAAACTAGCCACTCCTGTTCCCCACTCTCACTTCTCTATCTTTCCCCCATTCTTAGCACGCTGCTACTGCAATCTTCTCCTTCTTCTTCTTCTTCTTCTTTTTTTTTTTTTTTCCCCCCTTCTGATTCTCCATCGCCACCTCTCTTCTCCCTCTCTCTCTCTTTCTTTCTCTTTTTCATGCGCGTCTCATGCTGCTTTCTCTCTGTCTTCTTTCTTCTTTTGCATTCTCTTTCCTCCCTCCACCATGCTGGAGACCCACCATACTATCGCCGGTCACGAATACCGTCGAATTGCATTATGTCGGGAACTAACGGGATTCGAATGGCTCGATTGAGCCTCTAAAATGGGTAACAATATGTTTTTTTTTTCCAATGAGAAATTGAAACTAAAACTCGGACTCAAACTCGGATACATAATCGCCTCTTTCACCCGATGAGTGAGCCAGCCCGTGCTCCCCTCTAATCAATCCGGCCCAACAATTTATTTAATACACAGCCAAAACCTAGATTCGGTCTGAGCCGACCCGAGGTCCGACTCTCTCTCTCTCTCTCTTCCACTCGATCGAATTTTCCTTTCTTCCACCTTTCGCCACCGCAGCAGCCTGAGTCAATCAATGGTAAGCTTGGCTTTAATTTTATGATTCCTTTGAGAATTGTATGTGTGTGTCCTATAACGGATTTAGGAAGATAATATGATTTGTAGAGTTGTGTTGTTAAGGCCCTAGATTTTTGTAATGTATACACGAACAAAACCCAGACATTCAGGCTATTTCATAATGGTATACATTCATATAGTATAAAGCTAGCTTGCTTTAGGGTTTCTGATAATTCTCAAACTGAAACAGGCGAAAACGAGGGGCATCTCCGACCGCGAGCTGAGACTTCGCAAGCGGAATCTCATGAAGCTGCCTGATGATGAATTGGCCAAAATCCAAGTATATATCCAGGCTATTTCACAATAATATTTCGACTATTCAAATAAAATTGCACGATACATACATACATCCATACATACATACATGTTATTTTGTATTCTGCTAGTCAATTCAGATATAATTCTCAAACTGAAACAGGCAGCACAGTCGGGCATCAAGAAGAGGAGCGAGAAGACGTTAGTAGATTTGGAGGCAAAGAGACGTTTCTTTGAAAGACTCCGTGCTGATTTCCTCCAGTAACATAAAGAATTTGCCAAGATGAAATCCCAAAGGTTAAAAGACGAAGAGAAAGAGCCATGGCCACCTCAGTGGAAACCAATCAAGGAATCCATCCCATACGAATGTGGAATCATTACCTCCTTCGTGGAAGATCCTTGGGGTGTCGAAAATATGAACGAAGACGACTTCAAATGTAGCTCCTTATACAAAGCGTGCGGTGGTGATGATGATCCTCAACTCTTAATCAGATTTAAAGAACTCATCCGTCAAGTTCGCAATAGCAGGGTAATAAATTTCATATTTCTTATTTTGTCCTTTCATAAAGTGTTTGATTACGTACATTCCCTTTAATTATATTCTAAACCACTTTCTTTTTCATTATTTACAAAAAAATTGCTGCTTGAGGTTGTTGTTTAACCACGATGTTGAATTTTGTAAGGGATATGATATATGCTGGGTTCCTAGATTTTTCGTCTCCGCCCAATCAGTGATGTCCGCAGACATATGGAGGACATCTTTTATAAAGGGTTTGTCAATGAGATGTTGGAATGTGTCGTTGAAAGAATTAACGGCCGAGCTAAGGTATGTATATTATCATATACTACTATATTTTGCTGTGTTTTTTGATAATTAATTAGGGTATTTATATATGTCGAATTGAGAAACATGGTGAAGTGTTCAAGGCTCCCTTTGAAGTAAAACATATTGTTCAAGCACTGAGCAACAGGTTGTGCTTGATCACATTTTCTGGGAGGTTAATTTCAGATAGTGGGTGGGAGGTTGTGAAGGATGTCCAAGCCATGGTATATTTGATGGGAGGGGATAATTATGATTGTGAAGAATGGAGGTTTAAACCCGAGGAGGAGCCAGGTTTAGATGGTGAAGATGGGTCGAGTACTGATTCAATTGATGAACTTCACGAGGGGCCCGAGTACCCATTCAATTCTTGAACTTCCTGAAAGAAAAGGAACGCTGCCCAGGTGGAATCAAGACTGCATTATAGGATAGAGTTTTGTGTGTGTAATTTAGATTGACTTTGATTACTCACCCCGTTTTATTAAAATGTTTTCAGGTGGAAAGCACGGAGTGCCGTGAAGGGAATGTGGTGATCTAGTTTATGATATCTTATTATGTTGAAGTGTTTTAGTATATTTTATGTTAACGGAGTAGTGGTAACCATGAATGATTGTAGTTTCAAAATGTTTAGGAGGTTTCGGTTGTTTGAATATTTCGACGATGATTGTATTTAGGATTTTAACTCGTGTGTTTGTGCACTTGAAGATTGTGCCTTTTGTCGCAACAGATCTATGGTTTGATTGTTGGTTTTTAGTAAGTAAGTTTGTTGATTTCTATTAAAAATATTTTATTTAAATCTATTTTATTTCTTATAAATATGATTGGTTGAATGAAGGACTATTGGTGCCATTGGCAGTTTGACTACTTTTGCAAAATAATTGTTTGTCATTAAATAGGGGTATTTCGTCAGATTTTAGTTTGAGTTGTTCAAGAGATTTAAATTTTAAGCAAAATGTCAGTTTTCATCTGAATATTTGTTCAATCTTTTTATCAAAATAAAGTTCTATTTTATCTTCTTCCGCAATAGGTGTTAGTTTATTTCCTTTGCGGCTGTATATAACAGCTGCAAAACCTAAGAGTTACGCAGTCAAAATTTGTTTATACTAAATGATCTTCAGCACGGCAGCACCTCATTGCCACAGCTAAACCAATTTATTTGGCTAATTTTTCTTATTTCCAAATAAATTTACAGGGTAACTCAATTATCTTTAGATTAACTTGTTTTCAGGTGACTTTTATTGCAGGTTTTATTTTCGCGAATCTATTCATTTTAGTTAGAAAAAAAAAAAATTCAGATTTCCGCTGCAAATGTTTCCAAATTTACGTTTAGCACTTTAATTAGATTAGGGTGTTACAATTTTTATGCTATCTAAATAAAACACAAACAATAATTGCAGTGAACAACATATGATTTCACTCCAGTCGAATATTACTACTCAAGAAATAACAATCCTCACTAACCTAATCGACTTTCTCGGTGTACTACAACAAATACCGAAATAACGGGAAAATCGACAATCAAAATGAGTACAACTACCAAAAAAATCTCCTTGACCTATTTTCAATTATATCAAACAACGGGCAACTTAACATTTAAATTGAATTAAACTACTCCTAAATCAATCATCTAAATGACGGGCTGCTTACGGATTCTAATCCTACATGGAAATTCCTCTATTTTCATGATTATTTAAATTATCATAATTTACTTTATTAAATGACGGGCTGCAACAAGCTAATTAGATCCTACTTGATGCGCTGATATGGAAATGCCACATAGATAAAAGAAATTTCATTTGGGGTTGAATTATTTTTTCGTAGTTTGTTTGTTTTTTTTTTTTTTAGGGTAGGAGTTGATATTTTTTTGTAGGGTTTAGTTTCTTTTTAGGGTTGAGTTTTTTTGTTGGATTTAGTAGTTTTTTTTATGGTTGAGTTTTTTTATGTAGGGTTTAGTTTTTTTTTTTTGGTAGGGTTTAGTATTTAGGGTACTTTATTTGTTTACATGTATTCTGCAGCATTAATATTAAATCGACAAGCACACTTTTTCAATTAAATCGACAATGTACAAGCTTTTAAATTAATATTTTTAGCTAATTAAATCATACTTAATACGTTGATGCGGAAATGCCACGTAGATACTTTTTTCTATTTGGGGTTGAATTTTGTTGGTTTTTTTTGATAGGGTTTACTACAAAAATATAGTATTAAAAATTCATTGCATTAAGAGGTAATATCTTTTAGTTATTATTAATACCGTAAATTGAGGTGTTTTTTTTCCCCTTAAAATTCATCTTTTGATGTTGCATTTGAATCTTATTTTATTATAATTATTGTTTCCAGTATTAATAAGTCGTAAATTTGAGATTATTTTCGAATGGATATTTTTCAAAAGATTAAACTATAGTACATCCTTAAATTGTAGTAATTAGTAAAATGGTTAGTTTTGAACAAAAAACTGACGTGGATAATTAACTCAATGTAAATAGAATCAATAAAGTTCAAATTCAATTTGATAACAATTTGTAATATGTGGAACAAACTCCAAAGAACTTGAATTTTATAGTCAAGTCCGTCCAAATTATTGGGAATTGAGATTGCCAATCGAGGTGGATCTATAAAAAGAGTCATGTCAGTTTTAATTTTGATACAACTTTGGGGATCGAAAACCTATCAAAATTTGGGTTTATTAATTTATTATTTTGTATAAAATTATTAGTATTTAGAAATATTTAAAGTTTTGAAATTCTAATTCTATATTTAGTCTTATTAATCAATTATTTTTATTTAATTTATTGATCCCATATCGATTTTTGAGAGAGACGACTTCATCAGGAAACTCAAATAGTAGTATAATAGAATTATTCAGTTTTATCTTCATTTTTTTCTAATTTAATTTTTTTTGAATGGATCTAACAAACTATACTCTCAACATAAATAATTATATTATTATTTTTTATAAGAAGTGAGTCCCGTCGAATTTCGACATGCACTAAACAAATAAAATAAATAAAAATCACAATCCTAACCAAAAAAAGCACGCCACTTCAGCCATGGCCGCGGTCCATATCAATCCCGACGAAGAATCCGATTCCAATTTAGAGTCGTATCTGTAATTCGGGTTTGACGCGTATAAGGCCTGGATCCCCTCCACGTCATCAATCCGGAGCCCCACTTTCTTCGTTCTCGGACTCAAACTAGGGTCCTTCCCCGACGAGTGAGCCAGGCATACTTAATTGACAACAAATCCCAGGCATCCAGGCTATTTCACAATCGTAGACTCTCTCTCTCCCACTCGAATTTTCTTTCTTCCACCTTTCGCCGCCGCAGCAGCCTGAGTCGATCAATGGTAAGCTTGGCTTTAATTTTATGATTCCTTTGAGAATTGTATGTGTGCGTGTCCTATAACGGATTTAGGAAGATAATATGATTTGTAGAGTTGTGTTGTTAAAGCCCTAGATTCATTTGGTTTGGTTTGGGGTTTCTCATAATTCTCAGGCGAAAACCTCCGACCGCGAGCTTAGACTTCGCAAGCGGAATCTCATGAAGCTGTCTGATAAGGAATTGGCCAAAAAACAGGTATATTTCACAATTATATTTCGACTATTCAAATAAAATTGCACAATCCTATACATACATACATACATACATGTTATTTTGTATTCTGCTAGTCAATTCAGATATAATTCTCAAACTGAAACAGGCAGCACAGTCGGGGAGGAGCGAGAAGACGTTAGTAGATTTGGAGGCAAAGAGACGTTTCTTTGAAAGACTCCGTGCTGATATCCTCCAGGAACGTAAAGAATTTGCCAAGATGAAATCCCAAAGGTTAAAAGACGAAGAGAAAGAGCCATGGCCACCTCAGTGGAAACCAATCAAGGAATCCATCCAATACGAATGTGGAATGATTACCTCCTTCGTGGACGATCCTTGGGGTGTCGAAAATATGAACGAAGACGACTTCAAATGTAGCTCCTTATACAAAGCGTGCGGTGGTGATGATGATCCTCAACTCTTAATCAAATTTAAAGAACTCATCCGTCAAGTTCGCAATAGCAGGGTAATAATTTCATATTTCTTATTTTGTCCTTTCATAAATAAAGTGTTTGATTACGTACATTCCCTTTAATTATATTCTAAACCACTTTCTTTTTCATTATTTACAAAAAAATTGCTGCTTGCGGTTGTTGTTTAACCACGATGTTGAATTTTGTAAGGGATATGATATGCTGGGTTCCTAGATTTTGTCGTCTCCGCCCAATCAATGATGTCCGTAGACGTATGGAGGACAGCTTTTATAAAGGGTTTGTCAATGAGATGTTGGAATGTGTCGTTGAAAGAATTAACGGCCGGGCTAAGGTATGTATATTATCATATACTACTATATTTTGCTGTGTTTTTTGATAATTAATTAGGGTATTTATATATGTCGAATGCAGAAACATGGTGAAGTGTTCAAGGCTCCCTTTGAAGTAAAACATATTGTTCAAGCACTGAGCAACAGGTTGTGCTTGATCACATTTTCTGGGAGGTTAATTTCAGATAGTGGGTGGGAGGCTGTGAAGGATGTCCAAGCCATGGTATATTTGATGGGAGGGGATAATTATGATTGTGAAGAATGGAGGTTTAAACCCGAGGAGGAGCCAGGTTTAGATGGTGAAGATGGGTCGAGTACTGATTCAATTGATGAACTTCACGAGGGGCCCGAGTACCCATTCAATTCTTGAACTTCCTGAAAGAAAAGGAACGCCGCCCAGGTGGAATCATGACTGCATTATAGGATAGAGTTTTGTGTGTGTAATTTAGATTGACTTTGATTACTCACCCCATTTTTATTAAAATGTTTTCAGGTGGAAAGCACGGAGTGCCGTGAAGGGAATGTGGTGATCTAGTTTATGATATCTTATTATGTTGAAGTGTTTTAGTATATTTTATGTTAACGGAGTAGTGGTAACCATGAATGATTGTAGTTTCAAAATGTTTAGGAGGTTTCGGTTGTTTGAATATTTCGACGATGATTGTATTTAGGATTTTAACTCGTGTGTTTATTCACTTGAAGATTGTGCTTTTGTCGCAACACATCTATGGGGTTTGATTGTTGGTTTTTTGGTAATTAAGTTTGTTGATTTTATTAAAAATATTTTATTTAATTCTATTTTATTTCTTGTAAATGATTGGTTGAATGAAGGACTATTGGTGCCGTGAAACTAGATAATTTTCTCTTGGACTTTAGATGCTGTACTGTCATTGTCTTAGTATTCACAAACTATCATCTCACTTTTCCAGGATGCTGGGCCCATGGCTCATCCTGTGTGTCCTCAAGAAAAAAATTGAATTCTTTTCCCTTCTACGCACTGGCAGAATCTGTTAACATTTTTCTTGCTGCCTTAGTTGGGAGGCCGGACAGGTTATGGCGAGGAAATTGATGCTCAATTTGGTATCCGATTTTCAACAGAACAAATCACTGATTCTTTACAGAGAGTTCCTAAATGGAGTCAAAAGCATACTGTCTGACCCGAGCTTGGATAAGGTGCGTATGAAATCTACAACGTAGTTGAAGGGGACAAAAAGGTAGACTGATTTTTATTATTAATCTGCTGTGTTATTCAGGAATTTATTGCCAAGGCAATAACTCTGCCTGGTGAAGGGCAAATCATGGACATGATGGAAGTTGCGGCCCAGACGCTGTCCATGCTGTTAGAACTTAAATCAGAAAGCAGCTTGCTTCTGAGCTGGGACCAGAGTTACTTAACACAGAATGAAGTTCTTCCGACACCTTTCAATAAAGGGAGCATGGATCGCTGTATATATATATATATTAACTATGTCACGTATTCTTGTGTACGTTTACAGGTCATAAACAACAGGAGTTCTGAGCAATATGTGTTTGACCATCCTAATATGGCAAGGCGTGCTCTTAAAAATACTGCCCTCGGTTAACCTCTTACAGGCCTCGTCTGATCATTACCGTGGTTATATTTTTCTTGTCTTCATCTGAATTATGTCTATGTCTACGATTGTTTTTGCCTGCAGCTTATCTTGGTGCGCTTGAAGATGCTGAAATGACGGAGCTTGCTCTCAACAAATATAAAACTGCTACAAACTTTTCCAGGATGCTGGGCCCATGGCTCATCCTGTGCGTCCTCACTCTTATATTAAGGTTAGGTTCTTTCTCTCACTGAAATTCTCCCATTTAATAATATGTTCTATGGCAGCTTGTGCTAGGTCTCTAGCCTCATTTATTTGTATATGATGCTAATATACTATACTACTTTTATTTTTTTATTTTTGCCTTTTCATTTTTTCTTGGACAGATGGATAACTTCTATACAGTTTTTTTCATTTATTTATTTGCACGTTGTTTCTTTATAATCGTGCTATTCTTTCTGATGTTCGATTTCTGACCATTTTTCGTGTTACTCTACTGATACTCTGGATCTGATTGGTGGCCTTATCTCATGACATGCAGAGACGGTAAGCACTTTTTATCACTTTTCCCTGGTTCCCCTCTAGATTTCTCTTCTGCAATCATATAAAGTACGTACTGACTTTTTTTCTCTTGATTTCTGAACTGACAGGTATACGAGAAGTTTAGTTTGTCCCTTGTTGACGAGATTGTTCCGGGCTGAGTATTAGTCTAGTACTTTGATTGCATTAGTTTGTATAAGCATTCTTCTTTCAGAGTTCTTAACTTTTACTATTTTGTTCATAACAATGTCATCTCATTATGTTAGGGAGCGGAAGTGACGAGGACGTACAAAAAGTTTTTTAACTTTTCACCGGTGAACTTCCACGCCAAAGATGGGTCCGGCTACAAATATTTGGGCGAAATGGCGGTACAACTCGACAAGATAAACTAATTTTGTTATTTGCTTTTAATACATATTTCTTCTATCTTCAAACAATTATCTTAAAATTGCATCATGCTGAATAGGTGGCCTTCTCTAGATGGAAGGATTATGATGAAATGAGGCAAAATCTTGCAAAGGTAGTATGCCTTTCATCAATTGAGATGTATGAGTTTCTGCTTCTGTATTGTTTTTGTGAAATTTGACTGCTTATTGATATCTGATAGGCTCAACAGGAGAAGATACTAGCTGCAAACGGGCTTTCTGAAAACGTTTATGAGATTGCATCGAAGAGTCTAGTTGCTTGTGGTAATGTCGTTCGTATTTCTTGAGGATTATTTCCAGTGACGACTTTATGCAATATCAGATGTGTTTTTATTCTGAGTGACGATGAAGTAATATTATCCCTATGAATGATAGAAACTTTTTTTTTTTTTTTTCGTCTTGTTGCTTTGATCTCTCGCTAAAAATATTGACTTTGGTAAGAGTTGTATGGTTATATAATTGGTTAAAATAGAAAACATTAGTAGGAACTGTCTTACTCGTGTCATATGTTTAAAGCGTCCATTTTCCTTTTTGAATGGTCATTAAAGAAAAAACATAGAGCGTGTGTCTCACTTTTTTTTTGGGCGATAATTAAAGAGGTGTATAGTTTGGAAAACTATAGGGTTTACACTTCTGAAAATTTATTTTTTTCCAAAAAAAGAAAATAGAACATTTTTGGACGAGATGGAGGGTGTATTTATGGATGCGTGGTTTTACCCCCAAAATAGTTAAGGTGATTTTGTTCCTTTAGAAAGATTTGTAGACCGTTAGTCAATGTTCCCCTAAGTGAATTTGTCGTGTAAGGGGAATTTTTATTATTATTATTATTTTTAAATAAAGAATCTGCATTGATTCGAGATTAGTTATGCTTACGAATAATTTTCACATTGTAGTAAGTTATATTTAATTGGCCCCTTTTAAGGATATATATTCATCCATGTAGAAACAATCGCCTTTATTTAGATGGGGAAAAATTGGGGGTTCGAGTAATACCTTGGGGGCAAATAGAAAATTATTATTAATAATTCTTTGAGGGGAAAAAAAAAAAAAAACTTTCTTATCCATATCTTTAACTGAAAGTGCATGTATAGGGTTTTTATATTGATTTATAATGAAGTGAACAAATAAATCATTTCAATTGATACAATATCAATAAAGGGATTTTTTTTTGAGGTTAAAAAAAAGGAGGCTTTTATATACTCTCATTCTTCTAGATCTATATACTTATTGATTTCATTTTAGATCATTTCTAAAAATCTATGCACCTATTATTTATGAAAGTGGACTCACCATAATAATATCATTTTATATCCTTTCCACAGTTTATGGTATTTACCAGTTTTACTACTCTTGGAAGTCAACCTCGACTCAAAATATGTAAATTCCAATTTTCATTCACAGTATACAACACAAATTGGTTTCATTTTTTTTTGAAACTCGTGTTGAAATCTGAGCACTAATTTGGGAGGTGAAGGGAGTATATTTTGTATCTAGCCGAAAGTAAATACTACATATGTCTCATATAATTAGACACGCATTCTGTTTTGGTCTGTCTCAACAATTAGACACATTTCCTAAAATGGTAAAAAATATTTGGCTACAATTAACTCTCTCTCTTCAGAATTAATTACAACCATATATTTTTTACTCTTTTGGTTATTGGATCCACAGTAAATGTCTATAATTATATGAGATAGAGGTAGTAAAAAAAAAAATGGATGGTGGAGGTGTCTTATGGGAAAAGTTATGTATGGTTTGGTAGTTGGGCTGGGAAGCTTTTGAACTCCGCACATTTCTTGTGTAAAATTTCATGCTTCAAACTCCATTAATCGTTTATCTAGAATTAACTATATTTTCACCTTTTGTTTATTTCAAATTCCACACTTATCCTCATAAAAAATAATATATATATATTTAAAAAAAATTCGTTGTATGTGGATAAATTCTTTCATTTATACTTTTTATGAATATGTTTTCCATTTATTAAAAGCACGGTACATTTATTCTTGTCCGCCGCGTAAACTTAATATCATCCATCCACTTTTTACATTTTTTGCTATCTGTAGCGTTCATAATCCAACTCACAATAATCCATTGTTATATATTCCTAACACTTACTAAGGGAACCGGAACTTATGATCCCATTTATTTATCGTGATTACTCCGAATTAAAAAAACAGGCTATAAGTTTAAGAGGTGTAAATTCCTACGAAAAATTGAATAGTGAAACTTCCACTCGCGAAAGGTAAGAGTTGAAGCTCAATTTTACCGTTCTTAATTTTGAAGAAGTAGAAAACCAAAGTTAAAGTAGTTTAATTTGGAAGACCATGTGAATTAATTTTCTTTAAAGACAGTCAAACATGAAGCAATGTACAAGGTGGAGAATCGAATTTCCACAGGGTCTCCAAAAATAAATATATGGTTGAAGCTGAACATGCTTAATCCCCTTCTTGACTTGTTCTAATTCTTCTTTTCTTTTCAGTTTTGGAAAGTGTAAATATTCAGTATATCAAGTATGTATGGAATTCGATACAAAATAAATACAGTATAAACATCATTGGTGTCCAAATAAATCTATGAATATTCATAAAAGAATATAATTAAAAATATTAAAAATATGTTATATTCTATTCCACCAAAATTATTATAAGATGATATGAAGATTGAGAGAAATAAAAAGACACTTCACCAAATTACACATTAATATTAAATAGATTTCATACTCAAATTTGAATATATAAACATAGCAATGAAATGAACCCAAATATAATATTGTATATTAAACCCAAATATAATGGCCATAATTTAGAGGATAAAGATTACACAATTAATGAACCTACTTAATTTTTCTCCATTTTTCCATGCCGCCGCCTTCCATTGCAAAAATCTGCACTTCTTCTCTATTCCTCATCCCATTTCTACAGTACTTTATTTCTTTCTTTCATTCTTCACTCTACAAACAAATTAGTAATGTTCATATTTTCACAAGAGCCAATAAAGGTACGTTCGAAAGGTATTTGCGTCTGTCCACGGTAGAAACGCAGACAAAACTCATTTTGCAATGTTGTTTGAACATTGCCCTAATGCTATCATTATTGGAGATCACTTTTTTTTTTTTTTTTTTTCCCGGCCATTGTGGTCAAATTGCATTAAGCTTTACAAAAATTGTTCGAAGCTTAATGTTTTGATATTATTCCACTTAAAGCCTTTAAGAGTTACAGATTTATTTATTTATTTTTGGTAGCAAACGAAAACACTATAGAAGAAAACTGACCTTTGAATGAACTTTAATAAGGACAAAACTTCAAGTTTGCGCAATCGGAAAATAATTTACGTTGAGATATTAACGTATGCATAAGTTAGAAATGGAATGGAATGACATATATATATATATATATATATATATATATATATATATATATATATATAGGGGATAGATCAGGTGAAAACTAACTCTTGTGTGGAATCTAAAAACTTTTAGATACCATTGATTTAAGTTGGATGAATGGCTAAGATTAAATTGAAATTTAACAAATTTCCTTAAAATCAATGCACATTAATTATAATTCTAATAGTAATAAGGGTAGTAAAGTCAACTTCAATTTTATCACATCTTCTCGCATATAGTGGTCGGCTGATTTTGTGGGATTCACAAACGTCCTTCTTAAAATAAAAATATTACTATATTTTACGAGTTTTTTTTATATTTTTTTTTCTCCTAGTCTTGGATTCTTCATTTATTAATTCTTATATTACTTGCATTCTTGATCAATCTACTCCTTTTCGTCATTTATTCTTGTGCATATTATTACACAATTTGATGCAATAATTACATAATATTATGCATAATATTCTTGTGCAATAAAAAACTGCATATTACAATTTGACTGCATTTTCTTTAATCTTTGTTGCGTTTCTAATATATATATATATATTTTTATTCATCTTCCTTTAGTTTTATAATCATATTATTTTGCGATATATGGTATTTTGGTTATGCATTTTTTTTTTATTGGCGTTCCATATATGTCGTTCTGGTTATGCACTATTTTGTGAACGATGTTGCATATATGATATTTTAATTATACATTTGTCTCGATCGGTGTTGCATATATAATAGTTTGTTTATGCATTTTTTAATAATCCATGTTGCATATATGATTTTTTGATTTTGTATTTTTTTGCAATTTTGTAGTCCCTCCATCCCACTTATCATGACCTCTTTTTTTGGGCACCATATTTTAGTAGTACTTGACTAGTAGATAAAATAATTCATATTTAGAAATTTAATCTCTAATCCGTAATTATAATATTTATTTTAAATCCTAAACACTAAACCCCAAACCCTATATGGGAAAACTAAACCCTAGTACTTCAGTATATGTTGTAATGATTTATTTACAATTTTGTAGAAATGATGCATTTTTAAATTTTTAACTTTGCATATATGGTATTTTAGTTATGCATTCTTTTCAATTGGCGTTGCATATATGTTGTTCTGGTTATGCACTATTTTACAATCGGTGTTGCATATATGATATTTTGGTTATATATTTGTCTCGATCGGTTGCATATATAATATTTTGTTTATGCATTTTTTAAAAATTCATATTGCATATATGGTGTTTTGATTATGCATTTTTTTGCAATTTTGTAGTCCCTCTGTCCCACTTATCATGACCCCTTTTTTTGGGCATGATATTTTAGTAGAACTTGATTAGTAGAAAAAGTAATTCATATTCGGAAATTTAATCTCTAACCCGTAATTATAATATTTATTTTAAATCCTAAACACTAAACGCTAAACCCTATATGGAAAAACTAAACTCTAGTCAATTTTATTACTTTAGTATATATATGTTGGAATGATTTATTTAAGATGTTGTAGAAGTAATGTACTTTTCTATTTTTAACTTTGCATGTATGGTTTTTGGTTACGTATTATTTTCAATTGGTGTTGCATATATGTTGTTATGGTTATGCACTATTTTGTGATCAGTGTTGCATATATGATATTTTGTGATCGGTGTTGCATATATGCATCACAAATGATAATAAAATATATGCATTATGACATACATGTGAGGTTTAATTTCCCTAGTTTCTAGCTTAGCTAGGATTTAATTTTCCTAAATATTATTCCCGATAAGGGTTTAATTTCCCCTATTAAGATTTAGGGAATTAATTTTTTCTTTAAAATGATGCATTTTATAAAATAAAATAACATACTATTGGCATAAACATAAAATGATCATGCATTCCGTACACAATAGTATTGCATTTGTTATAGTAACTTTAAAAATATAATTTTGTAATGCATTTTAATAAGAATGTTATGCATTTTAGTGCATAGTATTATGCATTTTTTACTCTAAGAATATGTGATGTGTTGACTTTGGATGAACTTCATTAAATGTGTGATTGATCACCGATGGTTAATGACAATAATAGTTGTCTGGAACCCAATATCATCAATCTATATAAGAGAAATGCTCACGAAATGCATTACGCAATTGAAAGAGAAATCACATAATTTAAATGCATTAATTAACTTAGAATTCTTTCCATAATTTTAGATCCGTATTTAAGGAACGAAATCAGTTACAAGTGCGTAAATTTCATAATTACCCTTCTCAATTAATGAATTAGCCTTCAACAATCATAAAATATAATTAAAAATAAAATTACAAGATTTATTAATAACCATTGGATGAGACAAATCAAGGGCCAAAAAAAGTTTTTAGGTTTCATATAATATTTAGTTTACATTTGATCTATATATATATATATAGCAAAATAAAAGTGGATCAACCATGATTTTTCTTGATTATTTTGCTAAATTCTCATAATTTTGGCAATTAATTAATAATTTAATCTTTTTTATATATATTAAACTATATCTCCATATTATATTATTAATCATGATTTCATATCCAATTAGAAGTCAAATTTCATATTATTAAAATCAGATTTTATATCCAGTTAGAATTTCAATGTTAGTATATCTACTAATTAATTATACGGAGCATATAATTACAAATAATGTATCGACAATATCTATTGAGAAAATGTAGTGTTTTGTCCCCTTAGATATAAGAAAACCAATATTTGTCCAAAATATAAGAAACATACAAATTTTATCCCTTTTTATGTGGTGGGACAAAAATGTCCCTAGAGGTTGATATAAAAAAAAATTGCCCTCCCTTTCATTTCATTCTTCTCTCTTTCTCTCTAAAAACCCTAACCATCTTCCCTCTTCCCTCTGCACCCTCTTCTCTCTCATATCTTATTCTCTCCATTTCTCTGCAAGTGACGGCGGCAAGAAGTCGACGGCTGTAACACCCTAAATATCTAATTTAAAATGTTACTCTTTCTTAAACTTAATGCGGAAAACTTGAAATAAATAAAGTAAAAAGTTTCTAATATGTTTTTTTTTTTCTTTTTCATTTTAATAAAATAAAATAAACAAGTAGAGAATACCTACCAAAATATTTGTTTTCCTTTTCATAAAAAGATAACAACAGCCGGTACAATAATAAAATGACAGCTCCTAGTTTTTTTTTTAGAAATAAAAATTATAAACTTCACAATCTTAACTTCGATTCAAACCATTTTAAAGAAATAACATGAGTGGAACCATAATAGAAATCCGAGACACAACTTCTAACTTAAGAAATAAAATCATAAACCAACTCAATTCTCGTTTGAACAAAAAATGAAACAATATGTTTAAACAACTAAACGTAACTTCAATAAAAGCGGAAAATTAATAAATTCAACATAAACCATAATGAAATCCTAACACCCTCCGCTTCCTCCACATTGCTCCAACTCCGTTCACTGGCCTGAAAATATTTTGAAAACGTGGGGTGAGTACACAAAATTGCACTCAGTGGTTAGGGAAGTGGATCCTTTTTATTTTTGTCCAAACATGAAATTACCGCAGGAAAGTGAATAACACGTAACTTCTATCCACACAAGACTCTAGGCGTCAAGGCTGGCATAGAACATTCATTATCATTCTTGGTTTAGATACACAAGACTCTAGGCGTCAAGGCTATCATAAACAGTCAACTGTGCACAGGACTAGGCATATAGCTATATACAATCATTCATTCATTCTTATCACATGAATCACAATCCAAATCGATAAAACATGTTGGACATAAAATCATTTATAAAATAAAATCATTTTCTTTCTCAAAATCCACATCGCATATATGCATTTAAAAACCATTTATTTGGAAAGAGTTTTACCCATCTCGAAGTAGAACACAAGAATCTTGATAATCAAGTCGTGGACGGAAATCCTATTCGCATCGAACCTATATATATATATATATATATATGAACCGTACTTTAGTAAGTAAACAAACCCAATAACTAAGCTTCTGCATAAGCTCAAATCCTATTTAGATATTAATGCTCTGAGCAACGCCACTAACCATTCTTAAGCATAGGATACTAATTAATTAATCACTTGGCTCATTATTAAAACTAATATGTATGGTTTCGTCCAATATCAGTAAGGCATTACATAAGAAAATAATTAGCTAATATTACTTAAACAAAAGCCTAAGAAAATGTGAGGCATCAAGAGGAAAAGTAATAATATTTTAAGTACTGTGTCTACAGTATATATATTTTAAAGCGGTACTACAAATTCTACTTCCATAAAATCGTTGCTCTACAGTTCTGATGGGACAAAAGAAAGATTATTCATCAAGCTTCCTCCAACTATACTGCTGTATACTTTTCATACTCATCTCAGTTTCCGTCTCCAATCAAATATACACAAACAGGTCATCTAAAGGTGGAGATATTAATTTAAAACCGTGCACTTCTTTTTGGGTTAACAAAGCTTCATAAAAGTTTAACAGAAAAACGAGATCTGCAACATTACCCTAGACATTATTCTACATCGATGATCGACGGCAAATTAAAGAGGAAATCCCAAACACCATATATATCCTAATACAAATATAGGTTACTACAAGTTTTCTATCCCTTGCCATCGAAATATTCATTTAAGGTTCAGATTTAGTACGACGTCGAGTCGGAAGAAAGTAATACGTCTGAGGTCATAAAAGCTTACCGGAAGGAATTAGAGAATTGAATGAAATTTCCTGCAAGGGATTGTTTGCCGAACGCGTGTTGAAGTCTGAAAAGATAGTTTACGAGGGAGAAGAAAGAAGGAACGATCAAAAAAATCAGATCCCATCTAATATAAAGTTCTAATTCCATGAAGAAAGATCGGTAAAGAGAAGAAAGTTAAACTAACTCTTGAGCGTGGAAGAAAGTTAACGCCGTTCCAGTCTTCGAGATTTTCTTGAGAGAAAAGAATATGACGGCAGTTCAAGAAAGACTTTTGAATCTGGTATGACTGATACTTGTTGATAAAAGGCCGATAATATAACGAATTAGAGTAGGGTTTGAGTAGGTTTAGGAGTAGAGATCGTGGTATATCTCTAAGCTGGAAAATCGGAACTTCTCATTGGAAAAATAGAATTCGAATTATGCTACTATGGATGAGAAGGTTACGTAGATTCCTCTAAAACTTAATCAACATTTATTTAGTTGAAACATGGGCTGTTTTCCATTCTAATGACTTAAATAACTACTACGGCCCAAAAATAGTTACATATATAACCCTTCAACTTAATGATTCAAACCCATGTGTCTAATTTGGGTTTCCAAAACTTAATTAATATAAATAAGCCCATAATAATAATAATAATAATAATAATAATAATAATAATAATAATAATAAAAAAAAAAAAGTGGGGTGTTACAACGGCGACGAAGAGAAGGCAGACAATGATGGAGCCCGTGAATCCTGCAGCAACGTCTTCACCGCCGGCTCTTTCTCTCTTCTCTCTCGGGGGCTAGGGTTTGGAAGGATAGCTTTCGATGCCGGCGATGGTTGGGCTGCTGCGATCTCTCTCTCTCTCTCTCTTCAGATCTAGGGTTTTTTAACACATATTTGGTTTTTGTAAATAGATCTAGGGTTTCTTCTTCTTCTTCTTCTTCCAGATCTGGATTCGAGCTTGCATTGGAGGATGAAGGTAAGGTGTTTGATGATATTCCCAACCGAAAATTTGCAATTTAAGTGGTAAGAAAATTCAAAACTTTTGGTAAGAAAATTGCAATTTCGTGGTAAGAAATTTTAGTTCAGGGTTTCAAATTATTGATAATTGGTTAGAATCTGACATTTTTTCTTACTATTTTTTGTTTGATTTTACTGTAACAAATTCTAGAAATTTTAGGATTTACGAATTGACTGCTTCTTTTTGGTAAGAATTGGCCGAATATTCTTACTATAATTTCAGTAATTCTTACTATAATTCTAGATTTAGGGTTTGATAATTTTATTTGTGAATTGACTGCTTCTTTTTGGTAAGAATCGACCGAAGATTCTTACTATAATTTTAGTAATTCTTATTATAATTCTAGAATTAGGGTTTGATGTATTTTTTTTACGAATTCACTACTTCTTTTTGGTAAGTATCGACCGAAGATATGGTTAGAATCTGATGATATTTTGTTAGAATCTCACATTTTCTTATCGTGTTTTGTTTATTAATTTATGTGAAGAATTTGACATTTTTCTTACGTTATTTGACATTTTTCTTACGTTATTTAGGATTTACGAATTGACTGCTTCTTTTTTGGAAGAATCGACCGAAGATTCTTACGTTATTTGGCATTTTCTTACTTTGTTTTGTTTGATAAATTGGTAAGAATTTGACATTTTTCTTACGTTATTTTGGTAATAAAAGACTGAGTATTTAAGGCTTAAAATTGATGGTTATTTGACGTTCTTGACATGTTTTGATGCGGTAGTTGCAAATTCTTACTGTTTTTCAAGTTACATAAGAATTGCTTCATTTCTTATTGTAGGAATTATTCGGTTGACGACGGCTATGAGACGCGAAAGATGAGAAGATATCAAATTTTCTTACTATATCTGTAGTTTTTTAATTTGATAATTTTTTGTTGTTTCTTGGTAAACAAATTGTTAATTTTTCTTACCAACACATGTAATTTATTATCATTTCTGAAACTAATAATAATGCTTAAGTGGTAAGAAATGTGATGCATTTTCTTACTATCCCTTGTACAATTAAATATATATATTTTTCAAGAAATTGGAAATTTTGTCAAATTCGTTACCAAATTTATTCGTAAGAAATTCCTAAAATATTGTAAGAAATTATAATATTTCTTACTAAGTTATTTGGTAAAATTTCTTACCCAATGCATTTTGTCAAAAATTCTTACCATTTTGTCAAAAACTGAAACATGAGTGAAAGACGAAAATTGAAAAAAAATAAATAATAGCTTGAGGGGCATTTTAGTCCCACCATATAAAAAATGGACAAAATTTGTGTTTTTTTATATTTTGGGCAAAATTTAGCTTTTTATCTTCAAAATGGACTAAATACTAGTTGCCTCTATCATATTTATTTCCGTATACCACCTTGACCTCAACTTTAACTATTGTCTCATATTTTTTTACAACAATTAACTAATAAACGTGATTTTCACATATCTATGCATGAACTTTTTTTCTTTTTCTTTTTCTTTTTTTTTCTTTTCTCTTTTTTAAATTCGCTTTTATATTGTTTGGTAAAAAGAATCATTGGTTTTATTTATTTAAATCATACATAATGTTCCACTGTCCACGGTGAACACATTTGATGTGCTCACCGTTAATGTGACAGTGCCTATAAGACAATGGAAACGATGAACAAATGATGCATATATTGAATTCAGATGGTTCACTCAATTATATAGCAATTATCAATATTTTGTATTAATATTCATCAAAATTAAATCAAAAGTTTTCAAAGATATTGATAACTATGCCACATTAAGACGCACAAAGTATGAATGTCATTATGATTCGATATATAATATCAAAATAAAGGTAAATCAATCATGATTTTTCGTGATTATTTTATTAAATTCTAATAATTTTGCCTATGATCCCACACCGATAACCCAAAATCGATCATATACATGTAGTTAGATAGTACTTCCTTCGTCTCAAGATTACAGACGCATTTCTATTCGGCAGGGAAATTAAGACGAGAGTATTTACTGTTTTATGTGTATTGTGTTTAGAGATATAGTGTAGTTTATATATTAAGACATATTTTAAAACTAGAGCATCATAGATACATAAAAACATATTGATGTCTGATCTTAAATGAAAGATCGTATCAAAGCCTTTAATTTGGTATATAAATCATAAAAAAATGGAGAACAAACGAGTAAATTATAATAATTTAAAATTTTAGAATTTAAATTATATTGGGATACGTGCTGAGAGATGAGTGGATAATGAGATTTAATTAGGAAAAGTTAAGTGTAGATAATACATAAAATATATACATACATGTTATGTATTCATAAAGTTAAGTGAATAAATGAAATTACAATCCTATACATACACACATACATACATGTTATTTTGTCTTGTGCTAGTCAATTCAGATATAAAAATTCTCAAACTGAAACAGGCAAGAGCGTTGGGCATCACCGAGCACGGGATGAAACTTCGCATTAGGAAGCCCAAGAAGAGGAGCGAGAGGACGTTAGAAGAATTGGAGGCAGAGAGACGCTTCTTTGAAGATCCCATGCCGCATACCTCCAGGAACTTAAACAATTTGCCAAGATGAAATCCCGAAGGTTAAAAGAGGAAGAAGAGAAAGAGCCATGGCCACCTGAGTGGAAACCAATCGAGGAATCCCGCCAATACAAATGTGGAATGATTACCTCCTTCGTGGACGATCCTTGGGGTGTCGAAAAGATGAACGACGACGACTTCAAACGTAGCTCCTTATTCAAAGCGTGCGATAATGATGATGATCCTCAACTCTTAAACAAACTTAAAGCATTCATCGCTCAAGTTCGCGATAGCAGGGTAATAATATATTTCATCAGTATTTCTTATTTTTCCTTTCATAAAGTTTGATACGTACATCACATCCCCTTTAATTAATTATATTCTAAACCACTGTCTTTTTCATTATTTACAATTTTTTTTTACTGTTTACGTTGCTTGCGCTTGTTGTTTAACCATGATGATGTTGAATTTTAATTTTGTAAGGGATATGATGTTTGTTGGGTTCCTAGATTTTGTCGTTTCAACCCAATCAAAGATGTCCGCAGACGTATGGAGGACCGCGTTTATAACGAGTTTGTCAATGAGATGTTGGAATGTGTGGTTGAAAGAATTAACGCCTGAGCTAAGGTATGTACTACTACTATATCTTTTGATAATTAATTAGTGTATTTATTTATGTTGAATGCAGAAACATGGTGAAGAGTACAAGGCGCCCTTTGAAGTAAAAAATATTGTTCAAGCACTGCCCAACAGATACTGTTTGATCACATTTTCTGGGAGGTTAATTTCAGATAGTGGCGTGGAGGCTGTGAAGGATGTCCAAGCCATGGTATATTTGATGGGAGGGGGTTATTATGATTGTGTAGAATGGAGGTTTAAACCCGAGGAGGAGCCAGGTGAAGTTGGGCCTGAGTACTGATCCAATTCTTGAACTACCTAGCTTATGATATCTTATTATGTTGAAGTATTTTAGTATGTTTTACGTTAATGGAGTAGTGGTAACTATGAATGATTGCAGTTTCAAAAAGATGTTTAGGTAGGAGGTTTCGGTTGTGTGAATATTTCGACGAGTTAACTCGTGTGTTTGTTCACTTGAAGATTGTGCCTTTTGTCGCAACAGATCTATGGTTTGATTGTTAGTTTTTAGCAATTAAGTTTGTTGATTTCTATTAAAAATATTTTATTTAAATCTATTTTATTTCTTGTAAATATGATTGGTTGAATGAAGGACTATTGGTGCCGTTGGCAGTTTGACTACTTTTGCAAAATAATTGTTTGTCATTAAATAGGGGTATTCCGTCAGATTTTAGTTTGAGTTGTTCAAGAGATTTAAATTTTAAGCAAAATGTCAGTTTTCATCTCAATATTTGTTCAATCTTTTTCTCAAAATAAAGTTATATTTTATCTTCTTCCGCAATAGGTGTTAGTTTATTTCCTTTGCGGCTGTATATAACAGCTGCAAAACCTAAGAGTTACGCAGTCAAAATTTGTTTATACTAAATGATCTTCAGCATGGCAGCACCTCATTGCCACAGCTAAAACAATTTATTTTGCTAATTTTTCTTATTTCCAAATAAATTTACAGGGTAAATCAATTATCTTTAGATTAACTTGTTTATCCATTTATGTAAAACATAATCTAAACCTCAAAAGCTAAGAATACTCCAATTTTTTGCACAAACAATGCAAATAAAGCAGAAAATCACACTATATAAAAAATCAAACTATAAACAACCGAACGCGCGATGCCTTGAAAAGCTTATTCCTCGGAAGCTCCAAATAGTCATGTTCATTAATTAGAACACTAAAGTCCTTAAAAAAAAATTAATTAGAACACTAAACTACCAAGATTTCAACATGAACATTCCTTTAAAATGAAGAAAAATTTCTTTCGAGATTTAGAATTCTGCCTTCCTAAAGTTTAAGGAAACCTAGATAATCCTAACATTGTGTGATCTCATACATAATAGCGAAATGCAATCATTGAAATCTACTACTTATGAATAGTATAGTAAATGCAAAGACTTGAAGTTTTGCATGCATTAAACAAACTACCACCTTCAAAAAAGATGCAGGGCACTAGGCAAGATTAGCAAATTTTGGAAATAGAGCATACACAATCAATTTTAATAAGAAAATTTTTATTAAGAAAAATAGTATCACATGTAATTTTGCTCAATCAAATCAAAATAAAAATTTATTTTTCCAATCGATTCATGTTTATAGTCAAATCAAAGATCTTTTCTGCTTAGAATATACAACCTCTTGAATTTTTTTTTAACTCCATCCGTCCCATTTAAATTGACCTGTTTGATTATTTTATACCACTCATTTGAATAAATAACGGGCCAGTTTAAATGGGACAGGGAGTATTTTTTTATTTTTTTGAGGAAATAACCTCTTGAATTTTTGAAATCAAATATCATATCACCATCTTACGATTTTTTTAACTATTTTACAAATGAACGTGTTGGTTTTTGAAAGCTATATATGTGTTTGGGGTCAAAGGAGCCTCTTAGCTCGATCGAGCCTCTTTGTGTTGGACGCGAATGAGGTTCGAATGACAGGGGCTCAAATGGCTCGATCGAGCTTTCCGGGCTCGAACGAACCTCTCAAGCCTTTAAGTATAGAGCGTGAATGGGAAAGGCTCGATCGAGCCTTTGTAACGGGCTCATTAACAATACTTTTGTCCAAATAGATCGAAAGTAGCTAGAATTTAATATTTTTGTCCAAATCATCAAAAGTAGCTAGGATTATATATTTGTTTAAGTTTATAACTATTTTGCATTCTTCTCCATTAAACTATGTGCTTAGATCATTCAATAAAACAGGAGTGGGGGCTTGACCAAGAAGCAAGTAAAAGAATGTACTTTGATTTGGCTTTTGATTTATTTACAATTCTAGAACCAAAAAAAAGGGATAAAAAAATCTAATTATTTGTATGAGACGCCCAAAAATAATAAAATAAATAAAAATCACAATCCTAACCAAAAAAAGCACGCCACTACAGCCATGGCCGCGATCCATATCAATCCCTTTCTTCTCTCCGAATCCATGCCCCGACCCGACGAGGAATCGGATTCTAATTTAGAGTCATATCTGTAATTCGGGTTTGACCCGTATAAGGCCTGGATCCCCTCCACGTCATCAATCCGGAGCCCCACTTTCTTCGTTCTCGGACTCAAACTGGGGTACATAATCGCCTCCTTCACCGACGAGTGAGCCAGCCCGAGTACGTGTCCGATTTCGTGAGTCGCCACCGATTCCAAGTCAATCGCGACCTTCGACCTCTCTGCCTCGAAGTCCACCGACCACCTCTCCGCCGCGTCCAGGTGGAACCAGCCGTTCTCCGGCGAGAACGCGTGCGCCAGCACCCCCAGCGCGCCGTCGAACGCCTTGCCGTCGCCGTGGTCGCCGCTGTACCACCCGATCCTGATGTCCGCCGCCGCGTACTCCTCCGTCTCCGTGAAGTTCACCGGTATCACCGCCGACCACCCGCGCGAACGCCGCCCTCACCTCCAGCATTCCCACGTAGTCGATCGCGTACGCCGGCGAGAACGCGTACGTCAGCATCATCGGCGTCGTCCGTACCCACCGTGGCTGCCCGTAGAAGTATGCGAAGCGGCGCGTCGCCTTCAGCCCGTGCTCCCCCCCTCCTCCGCCGGTAAAATCGCCGACGCCGCACCTCGGCGACATGATGACCCTCATCGTCCCGTAATCCAGCTTCCCGGTCTCAGACAATCCTAAATTCTTCTGGTACAGAAGCAGAGCCTTCTCGAATTCGTCGTCGAAAAAGTCGGTGAAGTTGAGATTCTCCGGCGGCGGAGGGAGGTAGCCGAAGCGGCGGAAGTAGTGCTTGAGGTCGGCCATGCCGTCTGGGCGGCTGCCCTTTTCGGCGTCGAGGAACCGTACGAATGTAGTCAGTGGCAGCCAATCGAGAAGAATATGGAAGAAGTGTTTTTAACTCTTCACTGGCCAACATCTCTTTTGTATAAAAATTTGGAAACAGCTCTTTAAGCGGCCTCAAAGTTTCTTCTCCACCGTATATTTCTCCAGATGCAACATATATATATGTGTTATTATCAAAGTCAAGGGCCCGCAGCAACAATCCAACCTCATGAGGGGTCAAAGGGCACTTCCCTCGTGTTCACTCTTCATCTGGGCTTATCTCCTGATAAAACAAATTGCAAATCATTGTTTCATGAGAAGTGATCTAGAAAAATACTCGTGAATAATTGGGTTTCAGTTAACAGGTCATACTTCAAAGAAAGATGAGAATAAAAAACTTCCAATAATCAAACTCTTACAGGTAACGTCTCCCAGCGCTTTCTTATCTTGCTCAGCTCGTATCTTTCTTTATCACCCCCACCATAGTAACACCCAGAAAATGCGAGCATATCAGGTTCAAACCTACAATTCATGTTTCACAATGTGAAGAGTGATAAGATGCATATATACACTTCCAATATAATGAGATAAATGATGCATGAGAAATAAAGCATAGGATAATATCTAGTATTACTCAATACTTAGAAAGAAGTATCAGAAACAATATATAAATTTAAATGGTCCACATCTATACCCTAAGTTCGTCACTTATACTGGGCAGAATCTTGGGCATGAGTAAATCATAAATGAAAAAATTACGGCATAATGCAAGGAGTCTGCATTTCTGTAACTAAAGATAAGAGTGTTTGATGCCATGAATTATGAATTCAAAGTGATAAGGTGCTGACTCTTCCATGATAGATATTTATTGTCCTCTAAATTTCCTCTGCACATTGTGCAATTTGGGTTTTATAGGTGGACGAGACACTCAATCCAGAGAGCAAAAAGCTCAGATACTTTCCTGGGTACAAAGACATTTAACTGTATGAATCTTCTCCTGTAGCCAATAAGATTTTTCTTGAATAATCTTTTAGGATGTCCCCAGTAGTTCTTTTCACAGTAGTCTAGCATTTCAATATGAAAATTCTTGTTTCAATATAAATGGAACTTTTCTGATCCTGTTCTTTTTCTTACTATTATGGGCAAATCATGAAAGTAGTCATTTCAATAGATCCCAGAGAAGGAATCAGTGGACTACTACTCAAACATTAGGTGGATATCAAAATATTTGAAAATCCACAACTGGCAGGTCACGCAAAAGAAGCTTACTTCATTATTCATAAGGAGGAAACACAGAACTTCTCCATTAATCCAGTCCAATAAAATATTAATATTGATTTAATATCAGCGTTCATACTAATCAGTAATTGGAACTCATTGTGATTTAAGTTTCAAACAGATCAAACCCTATTTCAGGATAATCAGCACAAGTAAAACTGAATGTATTAAGAAACAAACTCATGCTACACAAGCTCACAAAAAAAAGTCTGGAACTAGAAAAGATACCCGACAAATAACATTAAGCATATCCTAAACTTCCTGATTAGAGTCCTAGATCATAAACCAAGAGCGCATAGAAGTAGAGGTAATAAGGACGCTATGGAGCTACTGATAATCAAACAAAGAACATTTACATACCAGAGATGAATAAAAGCACAAGAACTAGAGAAGATATTCAGGTATTACTTATTTATTTCACAAACACCATGTAACTTTCAATTCTAAAAGAGAAGAAAGTATATCAAATTCTGTCATTGAATTTGACTGCTTCAACTTTATGCCGCCATACACCAAAAATCAACTTTGAAGCAGAGAAAGGACTTCTGAAGTCCAGAGAGGCATTTAGATTAACATTAAAAGACTTGCACAAGTAACAATCTCAGATATCACTATCAACAACAAATCAAGACAGAGAAATAAGGGTTACAACTTTCCAATTTTGCTTTCAGTGCTTGCAGGTTAAAAGCTAATGAGAATCAAGAATATTAATGGCTTAGCAAAGGATCTCAAACCTCAAGTGAACAGCTATAAAGCGCTTTGTCATTTTCCGCATGCGTGTGACAAGCTTCTGACCCATATTCCTTAAAGGCTTAGTAAATCTTAATGCATGATAATTAACCCGGCAACGTAATTTCTGAAGTTCTTCATCAAGGTCGTTAGCAAGCCTGTAATCAAACTTTGTCAACTGAACAACCTGCAATTTTTCAGAGGTTACAGATTAGTGAGACCTGGGTCATGCTAGAAATTTCAAAGGATCATTTTGGAGCAAGAGGAGATAAACTGGCAGTTTCTTTAAGATTTTTAAATCACCCAGTAGTGCTATATTATAATAAAGATAGCATTTGAATAGTCTTATATCCCATCATAGATCATATTCTGCGATTGATTTATAAAGCCCAGAACTAATACTTAAAACATAGAATAAATAAAACATAAAATAAATCCTGCTGCATAACGGGGCTCTGCTATCATCATTCATAGATCACCTCATCTAGATTCTTGGTTCAATTCTTCAGCATATAGACAGTTATGGCAGTTTTTATTCTACTAAAGATCTAAGAGATATTCCTCAAGTCTATAGCACATGATAGCAAAATGTATAAGGACAGAATTTACAATGAAGCCAACACATGCAGCTGACTACAAAGTCTTTATAAATCAATCACTGATTATTGCACTAAATTTTTCTACTTACGCGTCTCCTCAATAGAATAGGCAATACTTGCTCTAGATAGTAATCAGGTTCTGATTTTCGTGGAACACGCATGGTATATGGTGGCTTATCCATTGACCTCATCACCTTTTCTGGAACTCTTTTCACAATAGGTACGTCCTTCGCAAGGTAAGAGATGAACCAATCAACATAAAAAATGTTGGCAAAATCACTGCATAAGAAAGTAATATCTGGATGAGAAGAGGATAGGTAAATTACGTAAAAAAAGAAGAAACAACTTTTACTAAAAGCGTTAGTATTTAGGTCAGCTGCTGAAAGGGAGGTTACGTATTTGAATAGACTTTCTTACCTTCTTGTTACAAGATTCAAATCTCTCTGAAAAAAGAGGTTGTCTGAAGAAACTAAACCAGATAATTTTCATTTATATTGTAATTCAGTACTTGTTACTACAAATCTACAATATTGCAAATTGGCATTCCTTAACCAGAGTTATAACTACCATAACTAGATTCCGGGAACAATATGTCCAATAGTAAATGGAGCTCTCTGTATGACAGTAGATAAGCAGAGGTTACATGTTACCATGACCAGATAACTGAACTTTCTACTTTTTAGTTGCCATCTCAACCAACCTTTCATCCTTCCAGAACGAATGATGATCCAACTCTGGCACAATTGCAACAACTACAGCATCAGTTATCTGAAGATCAGCAGAAAATAAAGAAACTTTGAGCATTTAATCATACAATAAAAACTAAGCAAACAGGATAAAGCAAACTAAGCTGACTGAAAGACAGATGAAAGTGATAAGAGCACAAATAAATTCAGGCTACTGATCCAGAAATATATATTAAAATCACATAACTGAAGCAAGAAAACACTTACTCCTGTTCTTTGTTGGTTCAGTCCCCCACTAGTTGCAATAAGTAAGTAGCCATTTGAAAATCGTTCCCGTATAGGTTCTATTGATCAACATATAAAGGGTTAATCGCACCAAGATATAAAAATAAAAGTCGGGCTAACAATGAAAACTAAAGTTTATTTATTTACGCCCATGCTTCATGCAATCATATCTTAACCCAGATACAGTTATCTCCTTCCAGATAAACAGTTCATGACCTTCTTGATAAGCAAAATGAAAATACTTGACATGGCACCATGTTCATCCAAAGCAGTAACTAAATTATTAACATTTTTTATGATACAAGACAGCACTATATCTGCAAAAGCTTTTAAAATAAAATCTTAAGCATCTGAATCCTGATCTCTTATGATTACCAAATTTCTACTGAACAATTTTTAGCCAAATGCCAACATCAGTTCTCAATACCAAAAGGAACTACAACAGCACTCCAACTAAAAAATAATTTTAGCTTTGACGCTTTAACATATAGCAATTGTGTCCAATCAAGGAAAAAAATGATACTTTTAGGTCAAAGATAACTCATCTTGCAAGACTTAAGAGGAGACAAACTTACGTGCAAAGTGAGGGCCTCTTTCGCTGCAACCATAATAAAAGTTTGAGAACTTGGATTTCCATATATCGACTGGAACCTGATAGCTTCTATCCTACATCGAATTTAACAGAGAGAAATTTAAGAGTTTTGTCACAATTATTATACACTCAAATAAATGCAAAAGCAAATATTTAATAGGGGGGTATACACCGTATACTAAGACATGCAATAAACAATATGCTTAATCGTCACAGCCATTATAATTTTCTGTACATATATAATTCTCTACTTTGTGAAAGTGATACGAAACAAGCACCATTCAAAATTGAAAGGCACCGTAAAGCAGTGGATTGATTAACCAGGAAAGACTATCTATTAATTTACTGCAAGATCATAGTTCCCTCAATCTGAAAGATTTTGCTGCGGATAAATTTGATATCACTAAAAGATCTCTGTCCCTCAATCAAGAAATCCAAAGGTACTTAGCTATCTTGGTAGACCCTAATCTCTAACATATATAGGCAAAAACGGCATGGCAATTCTTACAGAATCAGGAAATACATCGACGATAAGTTGTATTTAGTTCCAATATTAGAATAAAGAAACTGAATCGCAGAAAGATCCGCACTTGACATGAACCAACCAATTCCCCAAAACTAAAGTCGGCCAGAAAAATGTAAAAGTCAATACTGAAAAACGAGAACTGATTAAAGATACAAAACTCAAGAAAAATCAAAAAATTGAGAAAAGCGAAAACAGAAACACCACAGATTCTCTCAAGAAAACAAAATGTGATCCAGCTAGAAGACTCGATATTTCCAACAGAATTAAAATTAAATCGCAGAATCCAACAGGGTCTGCGTGATTTCAGCTAACTAAAAGATGAAAAAAGTTAGAAATTAAGGTCAACTCCACATTTTCCAAATCCCGGTGCAGAAAGCAGAAGCAAAACAAGAGCTGCACTGAACAAGTGCTTCCACATTGCAATCAAACGGGAAAATCACGGAACAAATCAACATTAAAAGATAGAGTAAGAGCAAAAAAACTCAATCTTCCATACCCTCTTGTAGTACCAAGTCCGCTTCACAAAGCGCTGCGAGTACCACTCCAGATCAGACGCAACGTGGCCCGTGAAGAGAGAGATGAGGCCGACGGCGAAGAGCAACAACCCACACACGACCGTCCATGGCACCGCCTGCCGCCGCCGCACGGGCAGATAAGTCCAACAATGGTGCTGCTGACGATTCCGCGGCGAATGCTGCAGCTTCTGCTTCTGCTGCTGCAAAATCTCAGCCGCGAGATTATTCACCAAAACGCCGCCGCCGCACCTCCACGCCTTGTTAGCCACGCCCATTTCATCCTGCTCCGCACTTTCTCATAGTTTTGTCGAAAGATCACGGCACGGGAGAAGAAAGCAATGGATTTAATTGAGCTGATCCTTGAAAACCCTACTCGTATTGGGTCGTTTTTGGTTGTACAGTATGAAAATGAGTGTGATTGGAGCAGAGAGAGAGAGAGAGAGAGAGAGGAGAGAGAGAGTGTGGGAGTGACGAAGGGGGAAATGTGCAGATTGCAATAAATGGAAGGGGGAGATTAATTCAATTATTAATTACTCATTTAAATGTGAGAACATTTTATTGCCAGAATTAATATGTTAAATTTAATTATGAGTTTTCTATGTTGAATTAATTGTATGTTGACTGAAACTAATTAGTGCGACCTGATCTTAATTCGAGTCGATTATCAAAAGTATCAATCAATCAGTGTAACGCTCGAAATTTTCGACTCGATTATCAAAAGCATCAATCAATCAATGTAACGTTCGAAATTTTCAATATTATCATGTTCATCTCGTGATTAAAACATATGATTATTTATATTACTCATTAAAAATGGATTCTTTTTATAAAATAGGAATAAACTGCAAAAATAGTCATTTTCATAAAATAAAAATAAAAAGTTATGTTCTCTCTATATTCCATTATTATAATAAATATCTCGCCTTATTATTTTATACATCAACAAGTGAAACATTATTAATACAAATTTTTACCCTTATTAAAGTAGACTTAATAAGAGCATCTCCAGCCGCAAGCCCGTTTTAGGGGCTTGCGGCACTATTCCAGTGGAGAGGGGCTCTCCCCAAATTTCATCTCTAGCCACAAACCCCTCCCCCTGATTCTCTCTTATTTTTAATTTATTTTATTTACGATTTTCGATATGTTTTTTAATTCATTTTTCGTTTTATTTTTCGTTCAATTTTATTTATTTAATTAATTTTATTTTTAATTAAAAAAGAAACAAAATTTTTGGAATTTTTTTTTATTAAATTGAAACGAAATACACCAATTAAAAAAAATAAAAATACAATAAAACAAGCCTATTTTTCGATCATGCTCCACAACCGAGTCCTCATGAGAAAATGCTGCTCCAACTTCTCCGGTGACATTTATGAGGTATCAATGGCGAACAACTTGTTGTATGCAATCATGATCTTGCCCGTATATGCTTGCTTCTTCTTCTCCAAGACGTCCTCTTTCTTCTTTGCAATCGATAACTACGTCTGATTAACTTCGGCACTTGATTGCCAAAACTCATGTTCGGCTCCCTCCAGAACGTCCTCCAAATTAATCGGCTCCTTAGCTTGTTTGCCTTTTCACCCGATGAGTGAGCCAGCCCGTGCTCCCCTACAATAAATCCGGCCCAATAATTTATTTAATACACAGCCAAAACCCAGATTCGGTCTGAGCCGACCCGAGGTCCGACTCACTCACTCAAATAGACTCTCTCTGTCTCTCTTCTCTCTCTCTTTTCCACTCGAATTTTCCTTTGTTCCACCTTTCGCCGCCGCATCCCGAGTTACTTTATGGTAAGCTTCCTTTGTTGGCTTTGATTTTATGATTCCTTTGAGAATTGTGTGTGTGTCCTATAATAGATTTAGGAAGATATGATTATCGCCAAGTTGTGTTGTTGTTAAAGCCCTAGATTTTTGTATATACACGATGATGCATACTTAATTGATAACAAATCTCAGGCATCCAGGCTACTTCACAATCGTATACATATGGAGTATATGTTATTCAATTCATATAGTATAAAGCTAGCTTGCTTTAGGGTTTCTGGTAATTCTCAAACTGAAACAAGCAAAAACGAGGAGGGGCATCTCCGACCGCGAGTTGAGACTTCTCAAGCGGAATCTCATGAAGCTGCCAGATGAGGAATTGGCCAAAATCTAGGTATATATCCAGGCTATTCCATTATTATTATATATATCTCGCCTTATTATTTTATACATCAACAAGTGAAACATTATTAATAGAAAATTTTACCCTTGTTAAAGTAGACTTAATAAGAGCATCTCAAGTCGCAAGCCCGTTTTAGGAGCTTGCGGCACTATTCCGGTGGGGAGGGGCTCTCCCCAAATTTCCAAATTTCATCTCCAGTCGCAAGCCTCTTCCCTTGACTCTCTCTTATTTTTAATTCATTTTATTTACGATTTTCGATATTTTTTTTAATTCGATTTTCGTTCAATTTTATTTGTCTAATTAATTTTATTTTTAATTAAAAAAGAAACGAATTTTTTGGATTTTTTTTTATTAAATTGAAACGAAATACACTAATTAAAAAAATAAAAATACAATAAAACAAGCCTATTTTTCGATCATGCTCCACAACCGAGTCCTCATGAGAAAATGCTGCTACAACTCCTCCGGTGACATTTGTGAGGTACCAGTAGCGAACAACTTGTTGTATGCAGTCATGATCTTGTCCGTATAGGCTTGCTTCTTCTTCTCCAAGACGTCATCTTTCTTCTTTGCAATCGATAAGTATGTCTGATTAACTTCGGCACTTGATTGCCAAAACTCATGTTCGGCTCCCTCCGGAACATCCTCCAAATTAATCGGCTCCTCAGCTTGTTTGCCTTTTCCTTTATTTTTTCTTTGGGCGACTGCTTTTTTGTTCCGCATAGGGCGGGGGTGTTCTGGAAAATATCCATCCTCTTCCACAGCTTCTGCGTCGGGATTGCTGGAGTTGGACAACCCGTCTATGCCCTTTTGCTTTTTATTACCAACAAAAAAAGAATACTTAGGCAATCTCAGCAGCTCTTTATAGGCAAAACCCATATTGGAAAGCTTGTTTCGTCTCACTTTGATACATCTCACATGCTCTGTTGAAGACGTCGTTTGCATCTTCTCCGCTCTTCCAATCCCTCACAGCTTCAGCGTAGTAGCCATGGAATTTGTTGCATTTGGGCATCATCCGTTGATAATGCCCCTTCAGCATCGACTTGTTACTGGGCTTGTAGCCGATAGCATGAATCGTAGCGTTGTACCTTGCTACGACCTTGCCCTAGAAAATATGCTCCTTCTGTCGATCGCCAACTCCGGGGTCTTCGGAAATGCTAGACCACACCTTGATGAGATGAGCCGACTCTTCCGGACTGTACGGTACAGCCTTCGCCCGCTCGGTTGACTCCGAATTTGGGGCAGCAGCCGTCGATGCGCTTGCTTTCTTCTTGGCCGCTAGGGCTGACTATCAGTCCGGTTCCGGTTAACCGGAACCAGAAATCCGGGTACCCGGAACCGGTTATTCACGTTTTTTAGGAACCGGTACCGGAACCGGATAAGCTAGCCGGTTCCCGGTTCCCGGTTCCGGTACCGGTTATACCGGATTACCGGTTAAGATACCGGAAAATTATTATAAAAAATCAAAATGTATTTTTTCTATTTTTTTAAGTCTAAAACAAATTAAACAATGATTAAACATAGAAAATTAATAATATATAATTTATTTATAAAAATAATAATATATAATTAAGGATTTAGGGTATTTAAATTTTTTAGTAATTGTTAATATTAATATAATATATAATATATTTATAAAAATATATTAAAAAATTAAATATTAACCGGTACCCGGTTCGGTACCGGAATTTTGCTTGAGGTTGGAACCGGTTACCGGACCGGAATCAAGTTATCCGGTACCGGTTCCGGTTCGGTACCGGGAATCTCGGAATACCGGATTCCCGTTTGACAGCCCTATTGGCCTCCGGATGAACGTTCGAAACTGACTCGAACGAGCTCGATAGATTTAGCCCTTCCAGATCTTGCATCGCACCTTGACTTCCCCTCAACGGCGGAGTTTTGAATTGATCGAATACGGGTGGGGAGACGTCTTGATAACAGGAGAAAAATCCATCACTCCCTTGGCAGGAGGACTCGCGTATGCTGTGAATCCGAGGTTGGTAGGCCGCGGCGGCGAAGGCGGAGAATCATCATCGCCTGGGGTATCATCGTTGGGTGCGAGGGGAAACCACCGAGGCCTTGGGAGCGCAACATTTCAAGAAACGACTCGTTATCCATCGACGGCTTTGGTTGAGAAAGGAAGAAATAATTTGATTTTGTAGAGAAATGTGAGATTGTGAAGAAGTGTAGATGAATTTTGAGGTATGGAAAATGATTTGTGGGGGTGTGTATTTATAGGGAGGAATGGGGGAGTTGAACGTTGGATTTTAGCCGTTACAAAGCAACGGTTATAATTTTTTTTAAAAAAAAATTCGGCCAGAAAATACATTTTTTTTTTTAAAAAATAATAATAATTGCTGGCTAATGTCATAATGACGTCAGCACAGCAAGGGAGAAGAGCGCGAGCTTGGCTCGCATATGAGAACCCGGCGCGCGTCAGGAGGGGCTCACCAGCGGGCACGGGGCTCGCGCAACGAGCTCGGCGGCGGGCTCGAGCCAGCGAGCTCCGGCCCGCTGGAGATGCTCTAAGAGACTCTTGAAAACAATAATAGAAAGCCTACACTCAATTCTCCGTCCTACCATACCAAAAATATGTTAATTTCTACACCAACACCATCTTCTCCCCCATCATCTTTCTCGTCCTCGCACTCCTTCAAATCAACTATCGTCCCATCAATTGTTGACATCGATGTTACTTTTATCGTTTCCTCTTGATTTGCCACCAAAACCTGCAATCAACAATTTAACGACCCAATAAATTTAAATTAGGATATTTAAAATTTATTTTACTTTCATTTCACTTTCAAATTCTCTCTTTTTTCTTGCTAGTTTCATTGTTTCAATAACATCAAAATCCAAAACGTATACCGGAAGAAAAATACTGTAACACATATACAAGGAATGTCTTTGAAAGAAGATTTTCAAACATATATCAAAAAAATGGAGGGAGTAACATGTGTAAACCAATCTAAGAATATTGAAGAGAGTATTTATGACTATTAAACAGGCAATAATATGTCAAAATAATAATTTATCTTAGCAAAGGATAAATTATAGCGACAATTTTAAAACAGAAAAGGGGCGTTATTTGAAATACCCATTTTGACTTTGTCAACAAGAATTATAGCCACCAACTTAGTTTACATAAATTATACCCATTTTTTGACTGTTTGGACAAAATTACCCTTTGACCTTGACTTTATAGTCGGAACTATTAGAACAAAATACTAAATTGTATTGTGACTTTACAGTCGGAACTATTGGAACAAAATACTAAATTGTTCCAATAGTTGGCTCTTTCTCTCTTTACATTATTTTTTTTATTTCTCTTTCACAGTTTGTTATTTTATTTTCTTTCACAACTTGTAATTTTCTTTTTTTTCTCCCCCATTTATCTTCTGATTTTTTTTTCATTCATCAAATTACCTGAAATTTAACGTTGAAATTTAATTGTATTGTTACAATAGTTCCAACAAAAAGTTGGAACTATTGGAACAATTAATATCAAATTGTTCCAATAGTTCCAACTTTAAGGAAGAAAAAATCGAAAAATGAAGAAAATAAAAGACACGGTCCTCTGCAGTCAAACCAAGACCCAGATATAGCCAAAAAAAAAAGATAGAGAGAGAGAAGAAGAAGAAGAAGAAGAAGAAGAAGAAGAAGAAGAGAGGCAGCAACAACAACATTGCGGGAGGATCCCAACACCCACAGCAACAACAGTCACGGAGGAGGAGCACTTCAAGGCGAAACAAGAACAGGGGATATTACTATCAAATCTAAAAACCCTAGATCTAGAAATCGAGGTGCGGCGGAAATTAAAATGCCTAGATTCAAAAATCTTAAATCTAGAATTCGAGGTACGGCGGAAATCGAAATGCCCAGATCTAGAAACCCCAATCAGGAAGCGGCAACAATCAGGAAGTGGCAGCAGGCGACGTTGAAAGTCTCCGGCGATTCAAGGTGGGGATGGAGAGGGAGATAGAGAGACAGAGAGATGAAGAGAGACGGTGTGAGAGAGAGGAGACGAGAGAGAGCAAATAAATCTAGGAATGAAAAGATGATGAGGGGATAGAAAGGGGTTTTAATTGAAAAATAAGGGCATTTTTATCTGAAAAAACAAAAATTGGGTATAATTTATGTAAACTAAGTTGGTGGCTACAATTCTTGTTGCCTAAGTAAAAATGGGTAGCCGAGACCATTGTCAGAAAATATATACGCCCTTAATATGACATGACAATTATATCATTAATGAAATATTAATAAGAAAATAGAAAATAGAAAAGAGAAAAAAAAAAAAAAACCCCTAAGAAACTAGCCACTCATGTTCCCCACTCTCACTTCTCTATCTTCCCCCCATTCTTAGCACGCTGCTATTGCAATCTTCTCCTTCTTCTTCTTCTTCTTCTTCTTCTTCTTTTTTTTTTTTTTTTTTTTTTTTTTTCCTTCTGTTTCTCCATCGCCACCTCTCTTCTCCCCCTCTCTCTCTTTCTTTCCCTTTTTCATGCGCGTCTCATGCTGCTTCTCTCTCTGTCTTCTTTCTTCTTTTGCATTCTCTTTCCTCCCTCCACCACCTTCCGTTGATGCTGGAGACCCATCATACTATCGCCGGTCACGAATACCGTCGAATTTCATTATGTCTGGAACAAACAGGATTCGAATGGCTCGATCGAGCCTCTAAAGTGGGTAACAATATTTTTTTTCCAATGAGAAATTGAAACTAAAACTCGGATACATAATCGCCTCTTTCACCCGATGAATGAGCCAGCCCGTGCTCCCCTCCAATAAATCCGGCCCAACAATTTATTTAATACATAGCCAAATAGACTCTCTCTGTCTCTTCTCTCTCTCTCTCTCTTTTCCACTCGAATTTTCCTTTGTTCCACCTTTCACCACCGCATCCCGAGTCACTTTATGGTAAGCTTCCTTTGTTGGCTTTGATTTTATGATTCCTTTGAGAATTGTGTGTGTGCCAGTTAGGATTTAGGAAGATATGTCAAGTTGTGTTGTTAAAGCCCTAGAATTTTGTATATACACGATGATGCATACTTAATTGACAACAAATCCCAGGCATCCAGGCTATTTCGCAATGATATGGAGTATATGGTATTCAATTCATATAGTATAAAGCTAGCTTGCTTTAGGGTTTCTGAAATTCTCAAACTGAAACAGGCGAAAACGAGGGGCATCTCTGACCGCGAGCTGAGACTTCGTAAGCGGAATCTCATGAAGCTGCCTTATGAGGAATTGGCCAAAATCCAGGTATACATCCAGGCTATTTCATTTCACAATTATATTTCGACTATTCAAATAAAATTGCACAATACATACATACATACATACATACATACATACATACATACATACATACATACATGTTATTTTGTATTATGCTAGTCAATTCAGATATAATTCTCAAACTGAAACAGGCAGCACAGTCGGGCATCAAGAAGAGGAGCGAGAAGACATTAGTAGATTTGGAGGCAAAGAGACGTTTCTTTGAAAGACTCCGTGCTGATATCCTCCAGGAACGTAAAGAATTTGCCAAGATGAAATCCCAAAGGTTAAAAGACGAAGAGAAAGAGCCATGGCCACCTCAGTGGAAACCAATCAAGGAATCCATCCAATACGAATGTGGAATGATTACCTCCTTCGTGGACGATCCTTGGGGTGTCGAAAATAGGGCCGGCCCTGGGCCTAGGCCAAGGGTGCAGCCGCCCAGGGCCCACGCGTGAAAGGGGCCCCAAATTTTTTCTTATACCCTATTTATTATTATATGACCCAAATAGTTGTTGGGCCTCTTGAGATATTAAAAAAAAAAAAAAAAAAAAACACCCAACAAAAGGGCCAAACCCCAAATCGACACCTAATATCCCTCTGCGTTTTCTTCTCTTTCAGCTGTGCTCTCTGCTCTCTCATCTCTCACTCTCCGTTTGAGTGTTGTTTCACGTGGTTGTCTTGTCTCAATTATCGATAGTCACTTTCTTTTTCTTTATTTGGATTTTGGGGAAAAGCCCACAAGGTTTATAGTTTTATTTTGTGTAGTTATAATACTTTATTGTTTGTTGTATTTGTTTAACAATTCCTCCGATTCCTCCATGTATTATGCATACAAAGTTGCCCACAAGAAGACAATGATGTTTGTTTAGTATTTATACTTTCTTTTGTTTTCATTTTCTATTATTTTTATTCTCTACTTCTTCAAAATGATTAACTATTAAGTGTTTGTTAAAATGCCTAAAAGACTTGAGGTTGCAAATTTTGCATTTCATATTTTATTTCTATGTATCTATTTGGGACCTAAATTTCATCTCTTTTGTATTTATTTGTATTGTACAGTTCGTAGTTCATAACTAAATATTATAAAAAAAATTTCTAATTGTGAAATATCTAGTACAGAGTATAATTTTCTCCTTTTAATGATTGATAGGAACAAAAATATAACATTAAGTGTGCGATTGTTTATATCGAATTAAAGAAAAATCCATTTTTAAGTTAGTTTAAATTATATTTATAGATTGTTTGAATTATATATGAAACTATAAGTACAATGTAGATCTCTATATGTATATATTTTTTTTATATGAAGGGCCCTTATTTTCGATTTGGCCTAGGGCCCCGGAATAGTCAGGGCCGGCCCTGATAATGAAGCATGCATACTAGAACAAAGATATGTAAGACACCATTGTAAAGTTTTATATTAGCTATCCATTTCCCAGTTCAGACAAATGGACTTAATCCCTTACCTCATCTCCTCTCCTAAGTGGCACTCCTGTGCCTTCAGGTTCATATAACTTTTCATCTGGGGGCAATGAGTGTAGCACTTTTTTTTGGGGCTTATTTGTCCTCAGAGTTGGTTCGATGAAAAGCTGTCATCACGTGAATACACCATTAGTAGATCAAGCGAAGATTTTAAGGAAATACACACTCAAAGAAATAAGAACATAAAGGCACTTAAACTAAATACTTGTAGATCAGAGTTGGAATAGTACTATGCCGCTGAATTCACTATATCATCAATACGTAATTCTTCTATTATTGATAGCTCTACTATGACTTAATGTAATATTTCTGTGTTCTGTGAGATCAAAGAAAGATTTTCGATCATTGAGATACCACTTTGTGTTAACATCAGTGCATCAAATAAATCCCAGTGCTTATATGCCATGCGAAGAGTGAATTCCCAATCTTACTGATCACAGTTCATAGAGGGCCTCACTCCACAATTTTCATAGTTAACGATTCATAAGAATAAAATATTTTGCCTTTCCTAAAAGGGTTTACATGATAAAGAATATAAGAAGAACATTAAACTTAGTTAGAATTAAAAGTACATCAATATGAATGTGGAAAATATCTTACAGATGCCTTGATGCTCCCACTATTTACATAATATATTCATCAAACCCAAAGTTACTATAACTTTAGTCAAAGGATTTCCAAATGAAACGTTATTCAATTTCCATAAAATGTGGCACTAAAACAACTAAGAAATAATACTCCATCCGTCTCAAGTATTCCGACACTTTTCTTTTCGGCACGGAACTTAAGACGAGAGTGTTTAGTGTGTAAAGTGTAATGTGTGTAGGGATGTGATATGGTTTATGTATTTATATATATTTTTAAACTAGAGCATCATAGATGCATAAAAACATATCCATGTTTGATCTTAAATGAAAGATCGTATCAAGACATTTAATTTAGTATAAAAATTATAAAAATCGAATAATAAACGAGAAAGTTATGATAGTTTAAACTTTTAAGATTTAAATTATATTGGGATACGTGCTGAAAGGTGAGTGGATGGTGAGATTTAATTAGATAATGTTAAGTGTAATAAGGGAGTATTAATTAGCTAATTATTTCTCAAAAAGGAAAAGTATCAGAATACTTGAGACGGCCCAATAAGAAAAGAGTGTCGGAATACTTGAGACGGATGGAGTAATAATGAAAGGTAGTCCTGACCTCGATGGAACCAATATTTGTCGCACCAATTGCTGCCATGGCCATATAGCCTTCTTTCCATTGACCTTCAAGCACCACCTGGTTATATGATTGGATGTCAGCATATTTTGATGAACAATATAAGCTATATATGAATATAAGCATTTTTTGACCACTAGCTGCTATTTTCAATGGATATAACTAGTAAGCACATCACAGCAAATGCTATACAGTTTGCTATTAATCAAATATCTTCCCAAGTTCCGTAACTAAAACTTACTAATAACATTTAATTAGAACAGGGAAAGAAAATATGAGAGTTAGATGTTAGACTGCTTAACCGCAATCATAGTGGTAAAGTCACTGTGGATCTAAATAATGACAAATTAGCGGTTCTTTTTCTTTCGTGCTGGGCGGTGGGGGTTAGTGGCTGGGAAACAAATCAAAGTTCAGTATTGTCAAATTTCACATGGCCATCCAAGAAAACGCAGAAATCATAAGAAACCATATAAAATACATAATCAGATTAATGATTTACACTTAGTTATACTGGCCCCATATGTCCAAGCAGATCATTGGTAATTCTGCTTAAAAGACTTTGCAATCAAGATCTGTAGTTGGTATAATATGCTTCAGAAAATGTTGCCAAAATGATATTAATTTCTCAATGGCAATAACCTTCCCACTAACTTCAGAAAGGGAGGAGGAGAACATCAGATAGAAACCTGCTTTTCAGTTAGATTAAACACTGCAGACCAGTGGCGACTCTAGGAATTATTTTTCGGGGGTGCAAAATGAAAAAGGGTAGAGTTGCATTCGGGAGCTGATATGTACGTGCTACTGCGTGTTTGATCTTTAAGGAGAGATCAAAGAGATATTATGGTTGTTGCAACTCAGAAGAAAGATTAACACTATTAAAGTAACGCTAATTGTAACTCTACCCTTCTCCTTCTAATTATTTATATGAATATACATTATTACATAATATTAGTAAAAAAAAAAAATTGGGGTACAGTTGTACCCCCAATGCACCTAGCTGGAGTCGCCAGTGCTGCAGACCTAGTCCGATGTATTAGGTCTGATATCAGTAGGTGCAAAACAAATTGAGCAGGAATGGCTATAGAAAATAGAAAAAGTACTTAATGGTGCCCCCACGGAACGCCAATAGAGATGATGATGATGAACACAATAACCTAGTATTACCCTTTCATTTTCAACATACAAATTTCTGATAGTTCTTGTGGCCCGCTCATTTACTGGAAAAAGATGGCCTACAATAAAAATAGGGATGGAATTAAAAGTGTTTCAAATAATATGGGAGGTTTTATGCATGATAAATTAAGTTATCTACTAATGATCTGAATGTTTCAGGACTGTGCAGTGCAGAAACATTTCCATCTAATTGCAGCTAACAAATTATGTTCTCATGTTCATTGACAATAAACTTCTAAAGAAGCATACCAATGCAAACCAATTTCAAGCATTTAGAATTTCATAAATTGTGGAAGATAGAAGCAATAAAACCAATTAATAGAGCATGGATATCTTAAAATAATCTTGTCACAAGCTATAAAATTCCATCAACTCCAGAAGCGAGTAAAAAGATAGGTGGTTGACCAGAGCAACTGATAAAAATATGATCTTCATTCTTTTTGGTAGTTATAAACACGTGCAAAACAGAGCCAAAGGAAATGAATAAACATTTATATATTACCATTAAAATGTCGTCGAACACGAAGATTCCAATCAGCTGGAGAATGTATCCGATGGTAGTCTCCAGGTTTCAAGTAAATTACACAATAGAAGAGGCCTTTTGGTGGGCTGCACATATTAAAGTTAATCACATAAGCTAAATTTTTATTTCTTCCTTACTGTTTTTTCTAGGCATACTCAGTTACATTTCTCCCAAAATATGTTATTCCTAAATATCTTGTAATGAGACAAATGACCAGATGAGAAAATTATCACATCGAAAGAGAACTAGAATCCAAAAAGGTGCTCTAAGTTTTTAACTGCTCATGTGTGTCAGGCTTGCCAAAGCGAAACTATATAGTACTTTTAAAATTAACTAGCAGGTGTAACGTGCGTTGCACGTTGAATTTAAAATATATTCTAATTATTACTTTTTTAAAAATTTAAAAATAATATTTGGCTCACGGAAAATTATTTAAATTAAACCGTATTTATTTCCATGTATTGTATGAGTTGCAATATAAAATGCAAAAATTCAACAATAATAAGGAATTAATCGTATTTTTTAATAAATAAATGACATAAAGATCAATAATAATAGAGAATTAATAGTCTTTTGTTCTAAACGTATGCTAAAATTAAAAGATAATATGCGAACTATGCAGATATGACTTCACATTATTTTTCATGTTTGATCTTCTTCTCTGAAGTACGTTTTATCTTTATTTTACTTGAAGAGGAAAACTTCGCCAACGGCTCATCATCATTATCATCACTTGGAATTTGAATGTAGTCCTCATTCTTCTTCCATGTGATTTCTTTTTTTCTTGTCTTGCATTTCAGCTTTAGCAGACTGGAGCTCTGTAGTTGTCTTTTTCATTCTTGTTTGTTTTGGCTTTTCAATCTGTTTTTATCTTCTTTCTTTGAGCCTTGAACTGAAGCAGCATTCAACAACTCTTATAGTTGTTTTTCTCTTTCTTCCAGCGTAGACTTTACAATTGGTTTTTCCTCCTGTTTCTTCAAATTTTGATTTGAGTCTTCAACTGATTCAGTCACCGATTCATTTATTGCATCTACCATGTCCATTATTTGGAATCTTGTGGCTGTAATATTTACATTCCCTCGACCATCAATTGTCACAAATCTTCTTGCAGTAATGAAATGTATCATGGTCGATGTCTGTGTGCTCAAACCTCTATAGAAGGTAGAGTTGTTTTCCCCCTGAAAAAGAAAAATGATGTGAAATTCTAAAATTTGAATTTATTTATTTTAGATTAATGATGAAGTAGAAAATTGAATTTTCTTAGCCATTTAGCTAATCATTATAGATATGTAGACATGTTTAGAAGTTAGAACCAAACTTTCATAAGCATAATACCGAATCATATTTTGCATGCTAAACTACATTAAACCTTAATCTCAATCGCCGCTGACAGTCGTAATTATCAAGTTAACTAACAAGAACACAAGCAAAACTAAACGACCAAAGTAATTACCACAAGCCAATAGAAGATTTGATTTCTCATAATTTTTAGAATTATTGATAAATTACAAAATCAAAGCTTGGGAGAATATGATAGAATTAGTTCTCTACACTAAATTCAAAAATTAAAATTGAATAAAGGCAAACGTGAAAATAACCTAAATACAGCAGCTCAAATCGACCCAAAACTGTTGCCAATCATGATTGTTGGTAAAACTTAAGCTAAGTTAATTAATTTTTAAATCGTAAATTTTGAGCATGTCAAATTAGATCAAAGATATGATTCTCTCATCCTAAATACAAGTTACAATAGACGGAAAATCGTTGGATCATATTAACAACTAATTACTTCATAATACTATAATCAGTTGTTTAAAGTTTGCGTGAAGACATTTATATTATAAATCATCAACTTAATCACATAATATCACATCGAGAACCATAGTAGTGTAGAGAGAGAGAGAGACAGAGAACAAGTGACTACTCCATAGTCCTTACCAGAAATTTTGGAAAAAATAAATAAATAAATTGGCTTAACCCTATCCAACTGATCAGTTCCTAGAGAATTATGAATTATCGAATTTTGACAAGTATAAAATATCTAATTTTATTTTAATAATATTTGAATGGAACTTTTTTGAAATTTCCAAAATTTTATATGTATATGATTATTAATAAAATGAAATAGTAAAATTTTCAACAGTTTGGTTATGGTTATTGGTCTTTTAGAATTTTCAATAAGATTATCATAGAAGTAAAAGATTTAAAGTTTCTGATAAAAAAAAAAAAAGATTTAAAGTTAAATATATTCACAATTAATAAATGAATTGAACAGTTCCCATGAAGTATATGATACATACTCAAGGCTTTGATCTTTCTTGCACTGTGGTAAAATATAATATTGAAATAAACTTAATTATGATTAAATTTTCTTTAGTCAAAATCTATCATGTTTAGAAATTAACATCCACTAATATATTGCCTTTAACAATTAACCAAACTATTTTAGACTATCCTTAACCGACATCCAATCAATCGGCATGAGGTATGATCATACCAAATCCCTAAACTTATTGTCAAATAGCAGGTTTTCTGAAGTCAAATCCCTAAGCCTATCGTTAAGTAGCAGGTTTTCTTGTGTGCTATCAATGGCATCTCGAACAACTTGAAATCACGGTATTAAAGTAAAAATAAAACAAATCAGATCGCTTATGTTTATTCGACGAGTAGAGAATTTAATTTAATTTGAGATATGTTATAATTAGGTAAAATAGTTAAACTTATACTTCCTCCGTCTCACTAATATAAACACAATTTTCTTATTGAGCCGTCTCACTAATATAGACACATTTCATTTTCGAGAAAATATAAGCCGTAATAAGCTTAGATTGCTTCCGCCTATTCTTCAAAAAAAAAAAAAAACCACACGTGAATCATTTTCTGCATTTAAACAAACACTCACCTAAATATTTCTTAAAATTTGTGTCGGATTTATATGCCTCAATTTTTGTGGACATGGGGGAGTATATCATTATTATGCAGGATATATTAGATATTGACAGTGGAGAAAAATAAAGTAGTTTTGTTTATATTAAGTTCGCCTATGAATCTAATCTAATGAAAATGTTAGTTCATGAAAAATGACATTCAAAAAAAGTTAATACAGTTCGTAGTATCATCTTAAATATTTTGGCACAAACTAATCATTGTTTGATAATGTCACTAATTTCATTACATTAACCAATAACCACAACTATGTCAAAAAAGTATATGTACGTGTGAATTCAATACTATCTCATACAATTTCAACCCTCAAAATCATGTGGTGCTTATAGTGGTCATCTATATTAATCTTAACAATTAACAAAAACCAATCTAAACGTTTTTATAGAAAAAGAAAAAAACACATACTATAATTTTTCAGCATGGAGCTTCATGATACAACAACTTTATTTGATTGAAAATTACAATAGCACCATACAAGCTACCATATTTTGCATAATTAACATTCTATGGTTGAAGCACTCACACAGAAGAATATTATCACCAAATTAAGCCCTATATGCTCAAAAATAAGTAAATTAAAATAGAAAACAACAACAATCATGGAATTTGAAATAATACCGAATGTTTCTCTCAATTCACCACTTTCTTCTTCCAAGTTCACCCTCAACAATCTGTCAAACCTCAATACACTCAACAATTAATTAACATGTTCGATGGATAAAAAAAATTAGAAAACAATTTAACGATACAAGCAATGATGATATACCTCCTATACCTCTATTCGAATCCAGAATACAAACGTATCCCAAGCTTTGGGCATGTTAATGCTTCGAAAGAATATGGAATGATTTTTTCGAATATATTATATATAGAGGGTTAAACCTAATTCAAACGTATTCGTACAAAATTCTATTCGGTGCGGAATTCTTGTTTCATAGGGGTGGTATAAAATCTTCATCATATAAAAGGATAATAGGAAGTTATGTGATATTTATCATATTATAATAAACTAAACTTATAATATACAATTAGACTAAACTTTTAATATATTAGATTACATTATTGCCCTTAATTTAAAATATATTATAAGGATATTTTAGGCGATGTAAGCTTTGGGCATGTTAATGCTTCGAAAGAATATGGAATGATTTTTTCGAATATATTATATATAGAGGGTTAAACCTAATTCAAATGTATTCGTACAAAATTCTAATTGGTGCGGAATTCTTGTTTCATAAATATTAATACACGGAATAAAGAAAAAGAGGGGTGGTATAAAATCTTCATCATATAAAAGGATAATAGGAAGTTATGTGATATTTATCATATTATAATAAACTAAACTTATAATATACTATTAGACTAAACTTTTAATATATTAGATTACATTATTGCCCTTAATTTAAAATATATTATAAGGATGTTTTAGGCGATGTATATTTTGCCATAAGGCTCTTTTTTATATAGGTATAGATAGATTATACTCAACAATCTATATTAACTTCTCTAAAGAAAGCTGGATGTAATATTACTTTATAAATTACATATCAGGTTATTGCAAGAATATCAACTAAGCACACGGATTATCTCTAACTTTCAGACTATTCCAATATTTTACCGGGATGATGGATTATCTCTAACTTTCAGAGAAGCCTGTGATGCCCAGGAAATACTCCACCATGACTTCGGGTTCATATCTCTCACAATTTTCTCTTCATCGCCACTTAGCATCTTCAGCAGCAATCATGGGAAGATGAGTGTTTGCACCAAGAAGGGAAGATGCAGAATAAGAACACCCCTTTACTTGCTCTATTATTGTAACGCCCCGACTCAAGAAAATTAGAGCGCTACCAAACGCAAACGAAGAAAGAAGAAATACGAAAAGGGATACCAAGAATAAGTTGTTCAATAATTATATGCTTGTAAAATCAAAGAAACTTCGTCTCAAAGGAATTTGCTAGTCAATCTCCAAATAAGATGAGAGTTGAATAGTCGAATTAAAACTTCAGAACTACGACGAAGTCAAGCGTTTAATATATAATGAAATAATCTTACATAATTATACAACCATTCAGCGGAAGCATTTAAGTAGTAACATCTTGACAATAATATACATAGTTTGACCCCAATAGACAAAAGAATAAAAGTTGGGTCAACTAAATAGAGTCTGTGAGTCCACGTCACTCGCCTTCCTTCACTCCATACCTATAAAATAGTTTGAAAATATTTTGGGGGTGAGTGCCAAAGACACTCAGTGGGCAATACATACATATATGCTTTCGTCATGAATATTGTATCATAGAAATATAATTGCTTTCATGTACCATGAGCTCATATATAACATTGTGTGGAGACAGACTCTATGTGGCCACATAAACATAGTGAGTCGTGAACATTGTAGGAATTCCATATGCAAGTCATGTCAATCCACGTATGAGCATAGTAAAATAGTTTGGATCATAGACGTAAAGCTTTTGTAAAAATAGTTGTAGGTTTTGAAAATAACCCACCTGATATCCTGAAGCAACTAGAGAATAGCCCTAATCTTATAAACTCCCTCTCGACTTCTTTACCTTTGTATGTGAAAGTTATGCTATATGCGTATAATTCTTTTTTATATAGACTGTGGCTCATAGGAATAGTTACTGATATGAAACGATGTTATTACCTATTTATAGGAGTAAGAATATCAACGAGTCATTACTAGACTACTCGAGTCACTACTCTATTTTCATACGTGAAGTACATCTGTAAGAAAAATAAGGTGCGTTGGTTTGTTACGTGACACCTCATGGTAATAATAGATCAATATTCTATAATCTATTCTAGGTGCATGCATACGTGTTTTGATAACTACGATTTGGTAAATTTAATTACAATAGTATCACTTATCTATAGCATGCACGTCTATACGGATATATATAAGAAGGTAGATAAATAATATATTATTATACTATTTAATTACTTACACATGTAATATATAATATAAATATTGATGTACTTTAATTATTTCCAAAGTTCATTCATTTATACTTACTGTACAAATGTATGCATAATATATATTAAATCCGTGCATGCATTTTGATATATCTACGCATATACTATATCTATAATTCTATATCAACTAATTATGAGAAAATCTCATAAAAATATAGACTATCCACATAATTATATATATTTATATATATAATTTATAATATTACACTTGGGCTCCTATATGTTTTCGTATAATAACACATCTAATAAATTACTACATTAAATATCTTGGCCCAAAAGTTATTAAAGCCAAATATACAAGATTTGGGGTGTTACAATTATAGCCCTTGGTCCTCTTAACTCGCCAAATCTAAGAACTGTCCCATCTACAGGACTGACCTATAGCAGGAACAAAATAAGTTCACAGTGATCAAGCAGTTGAGGATTAGCATGGGCACTATGGAAGTATATATTCCAGAGCTTGTTACCAGTTACCAGGCAATAAGGGTCAGAATCGATAGGCCTGGAGCTTTCTTTCAATTTCCGTACAAAAAACTCTCTTAGGGAAGTGTACTCTTCCAATGGTAGTTGAGCTTCTTCCAAGTCTAATTAACATTGAGAAAAGAAAGTTCATCAGCTTTTATTAGCACTGTTTAGTTTAAGCAAACTATAAATGAATACAACACAAGCTTTCAGAAGAATGTTAACATGGACAAGGAAAACATACTAGAGTGAAAAGCTCGAGCCCATGCTTTATATACATATGGCTGCAGCCAAATGGAAGTTCCTGGTCAAAAATTATCTTAGCACAATACTTACCTTCATTAATGAATAAATATTAGCTCACTGGACACTGTTATACTCACCGTATCGGTCAATGAACCCCAAAACCTTGAGATAGAGCGCAAAGGTAGCAATCTCAAGAATCTAGCCTGTCACCAATGAAAATTTAGCATAAATGTCGGACATTGTACCATAATAGCACAATCAAAGAGAGGGGTTTACCTTTACATCTGGGTGAAACTCTAGTTCAACACCTTTAGACCTGGCCTCTTCAATCTATTCCTCAAACATTTGGTAAGATAGACACGAGCGCAGACAGGTAAGATGCATTTTTTCCAGAATAAAAATAATTGATAAAATGTGAAAAGAACAAGCTTCGCATTTCAATCATTGAACCAAAGATGACAGGACACAATCTAGAACCTGATGCTCAGGCAAACAATTATGTGAAGTTGGAAAAGCTAGTAGAACCATGAGTCGACATTTTTTCCAAAGATGTGATTTCCATAATTGGGAACTGACAACTCAGTGTTTGTGAAAAATCATAAGGATTTACTATAGAACCTAGATAGTATTCCCTTTCCTTCCTCATTCTTTCTTCCACATTTTTATTGCATGCATAGAGTTGCTTTCTTTTCCTTTTGTCATAATTCACCAATCTCTAGTAATTACTTCCCTTCCAACACCCTCAAATCCCATTCCATAACAGTGTAGCAGATACGAAATAGAGAAGCTGACCATTTCATAAGCAAACATTGCAATTTGTGGAACAATTCCGGCCAGTCCTTTTAGTGGTACAAGAGGATCGAGCCAGCTCGCATGCCACTCGAACCAAACTCGAGAAAAACTTGAAAAACAAAAAAATGATTGAGTCGAGCTCACCTCGAGCTAAATGGGGTAGTTCGTGAGCTCTGATCTCAAGCTCAATAATACTAGGATTGATAGGCTCGTAAGCCTGAGTTTCAAGGTATATAAAATTCTACGTGATAGTTTAGTTATTGACAGATATACCCAAAATGTGACTAATTATATTGGAACATTTTGCACGTGCAAAATGCTTGGATTACTTACCCCTCTTCTCTTTTTCTGTCCAGAATTTGGCTTATATTCTTCTTTCAATTAAATAAAATTAAGCATTAAAATTTTGATCATTAAAAATAAATAAGCAACTGAGGTGAGTCTGTCGAGTTTGCTACTGACACAAGCTTGGGAGTTTTCGGCCTGGCTCAAGACCGAGCTCGAGCTCAGCACCACTCAACTCAACTCACTGCAATTGCAGCCCTTAAATCCGATCAAGTTTAGGATCAGAGAATTCTGTGGCATGCGAAGGATTCAAAAGCAAGAGCATGCAACTGTAGTAATACATATGCAACACATTCACAAAGCAACGACGCTTAGTAATAACAATTTCTTAACAATACCTTTAGGGGCCGTTTGGTTGAAGTAGGGAAAGGGAAAGGAATCAAGAAAGGGAAAGGAAAGGAATAGGAATGATTGCTGATTTTGCATTCTGTTTGATTAGAGCAGGGAAAGGGAATGGATTCCCTTTGTGTCTGTTTGGTTCAAAAAAGAGCAGGAAAAGGGAATCGAGTATTTTATAATTAATTAAAAAAATATTACATATTTTAAACATTTACCAAAATATTAAAATTATAAAAACATTTTATAAATTTATAATTGCAATTTGATCCAAATAATGAAATTTAAAAAAATATTGTATAAATTTATAAATGCAATTTGATCCAAAATAATGAAATCCAAAAATATCCAACATAAATCCTGAACATGAAATATTATTTCATCCATCTCCTATTTCAAAATAATCAAATAGAACGTACCCAACATTAATACAAATTATAACATACAAAATATATATTCATCAATATCCAAAATATCACATAATGTGATTTGAATCCATACATAAATTACCAGCTTCTATACATATTTATAAACTATCACTACCACCATCGTTGGAGCCACAAGATCCGAGCCATCAATGACTACGCATATCCTTCATGAAATCTTGAAAGCATGCCAATGATCCTCCATTTCACCTGTTCAAATTGAAGGAATACAGATGCATAAAAAGACAACCTCTACAACAACTTAACTAAAAAGAAAACAGAAACTGCAAACACAAATTTCTAATTTCTAAGGATGGCTACATCTCCATGTTTTCAACTACAAACCCCTGCCCATTTTCTTTATTAGCTCTAACACATCTCAATGATCTACTTATTCAAAGCCATGCAACTAATCAAACAAAATCAACATTTGACTACAAGCAATGAACAATTATTAACAAGCCCCAAAATTAGTTTACTGCTGCCACATTATTACTTATTCATTGAACAATTATCAAACTTTGTACTAATTATTCAAAAACATACCATAAATACTTCATGCCATCAACTATCACCATGACCAAGCAGAGTTTTGACATATTGTCCTTTCAAGCTTGTAGATAAGCCAAGAAAAATATTGAGCTTGATTTTGTCGGCCGAAAGAACGTTCAATGCCTCGAATGCCTGGTTTGTTGATAAGCCATCTAATGCAAATTATTTTTCCTGTGCTTTAATGCTCTTATCAGTCATTTCTTTCTCTTGATTGACCATTTCTTGTTCACGATTTTCAGCACGAACCCAAACATCGGCCATGGTAGAAAGATGGCCATTCATATCCTTCATAAAATCTTGCAAGCATGCCAACTCAGAGCGACTAGAGCTCTGATCATTCACTTTCCCACTTCTTCTTTTTTTGGAAATATTCTCTCTTTTAACCTTCTTCGGTGGAGGAGGAGCAGACTCGGTGGTTTGAGTTTCACCATCATCATCACTCAAGTCAATGTTAACTTGTACATTTTTCTCCAAGTCAAAATTGTCTATAGCATCTTCAAATCCCTCAGAAGGCTTTCCTGTTGCATAATCCTTGCCATATATTTCCATCATTAAACGCAAATGAGGAAAAGGTACTCCATACAGATTTCTGCATGAAGAATGAGCCTAAATAATAAAGAAAGAAAATGTCATAATCATATAAAATGAGAAACAATTAAAAGACTGAAAAATGAGGATGCATAATTATTTAAATTTAGCTCACCTTACAAAATTCATCATACACTGATTTCTCCACGGATATCATATTTCGTTCATCATCCCATTTGAATCCACTTGTTCCTAACATTAGAAGAATAGCCCTGAACTTGCCTAGAAGAGTTTTCAGTCTTGAATCAATATGTGGATTTGCTTTCAACCCACAATTTGGAAGTGATTTTCCTATCATTTCTTCCAAATGACCCATATAGTTATTTCGAAATCCATTTTCACATTTCCAATGTGAATCAAGAGATAACTCATGTAAAGCTAAAACGAGGGCTTTATCTTCTTCAATAGACCAAAATCGTTTATTCTTACCCCTACCGATAGCACCATTTCCGGCACCTCCATCCATCCTATGGAGATAACACGCAAAAAGAATAGCTCAATTTAGAAACAAAACTAGTACTATTTCACAAGAGCAAAACCAATGCTCAGTTCAGATTAGCTTCTTTAGTAATTAAGTTAGCATTCAAGAGCAAAACCAATGCCCAGTTCAGATTAGCACAGAGATAGATTGGCAATCTGTTCAGAATTAATGGGAAACCAAAGTCTAGCTAAATTTTTCTAGAATGTGAGGAATAACCAAAACACGCAAGCACGCACTGCAGTAAAAATGGGACCACATGGTTCTCCATCACAATACAAAGAAAGAAGCTAACCAAAAATTTACAAACCCCACTCATAAAGAAAACATATCATGCAAATAGTCAATCTCCTCAAGCTCAAAATTTCAAATGTTCAAGGAAACGTGAGAAATGCACCCCACCTCTTAATTGCTAACTTATACACTTGGAATACGCCACACATCACAAAATCCAACTTATTTCTTTAGGAAAATAAATTTAATTTTCAGGTTATTCTCTACAAAGAGAAAATTTTGAATCTCCAAAAAAATTCGAACACACTATAGTTAAGGAAAAGAAATCCTTACCTGCAGAAATAGGTTTCTGGATCGGCAAGGCGTGGAGGAATGAAAGCAGCGGAAGAACAGAATATCAGAGAAGCGATGACGGAAGAGATGGCGACATAGAGAAACGTCGGCAGCAAAAGAGTGGAGGAAGAGGGCAACGAGGACGGTAGAGATGAGATTGCAGCTCGTTCCGGTTGTTGAGATTGCAGTGGAAAATCGAAAGAGCGCGGAGATAGATGAGGGTTTCAGAGGGAAGTAGAAGAGGGGAAAGGGAATTGAAGTCCCGACTAATTATGAGGGAATGAAAAATGGAAAAAGGGGGTAATCAAAACCCTGAAAGTAGGTAAAGGGAATGATTAAAAAAGGCTTACCAAACAACAACAAATGGAATAATAAGTTGGGATTCCCTTTCCCTTTCTTCATTCCGTGGAAACAAACGGCCCCTTAATGTCCAGCAACATGCATTGTAGTTACATTCCTATCATCATACAAACGGTCAAGCACTTATTCATTATAACTACCTTTTTATCCTCATATAGACGACGGACGTGAAGGGCACCGAGCATGAGTATGATTGCCATAGTTGCACCAGACACTAAGAAAAAATTACCTGCACAGAACATAGAAGTTGGTTACAGTAACTTCAATACTAGAGCAGATGTAAATGTATAATAGCAACTGATTGACTCACAAAATCCTGTTATTGATATGCAGTATTTTCTTCCATTCTACCATTCAAATGCCATCAAAACTTAATATAAAAGCAAAACTAGCACCAACTAGCCAATTAACAAAACAAATTGCTATGAGGCATGCTTTTTGCTAATTCGCGTCGGACATCACATAGAAACACACGGATTTTCACTACAATATTCATACATAGGTAGAAAAAGTGATGGCTAAAACAGAGGAACGGAAAACAAGGGGTAATGTACAGTATACTCTCCAGTTTCATTTCATTTTGTTTACAATATTATGAGCGCGAGTGATAGATAGTGCAGCGGAAACAAAAGGTTAAGCTGTAGATACATACCCTGCGAACCGCCGCCTTCATTACCGGCCGCGCCGCCGAGGGAAGCTTGCTGCTGAGCAGGTCGGGCCTTGCGTAGAAATGTGATGAACTGCAATCGTCGGTGGTTGTACATCCTGTTGTAGTTCAGCAGCGGAATGCTTCGACAAGCTCTCCATTTCGTCATCTTCTGCTTCTCGTCGGTGTCTGTGCGGCGGCGCGTGAGAGCGAAATATCGGGCGACAGTGTTATCCGGCTAACTATATATAAGGATTTCTTGGGCAAAAATTAAGTAAAATGAGTCATATTCTTTAAATTTATAATTTATCGATAAGTATAAATATAGCATTTTGAGCTAAGCTAAGCTAACACTCCAATTCCAAACACTTTTCTGCTTCAGAAACTTCAATGGCTCCAGAAACAGTAAGATATGGGATAATTGGAGTTGGAATGATGGGAAGAGAGCATCTCATCAATCTCCACCACCTCAGGGATGAAGCTGTTGCTGTAGTCGCCATAGCTGATCCTCACCTCCCTTCCCAGCGCCAAGCCCTCGAACTCTCAAACTCTTTCAACTGGCCAATTCGGGTACCAACTCCAAACATGACTCGCTATGAAATTTTAATGGATATCATCAGCCATCCCAAACCCCACCATGTGTTGGTGGAGAAGCCTCTCTGCACCACCGTTGCACATTGCAGACAGGTTAGCTTAGTTATACCACAATGTTAGTTAGAAGTGAGAATTTACTATCTTCGATTTCAATAGAATAACTGAAAATTGAAGGATATTTGAGTGAGAGTAGTGATGTTGGATCAATGAAATGCTTGCTGATGTAAATGGATTGCTGGAGTTGAGTATTTATGGTTCCTGTGAGTAGGATGTAAAGCCGGGAGCCTCGTATTGCTGTAAAGTGTTCGACGTATCATCTTGCTTTTCATGCTGCTCTTGTTATTTCTGGTATTTGCATTCTGTGATCAACTATCTAGCATCATGTTTCAGGTCATAGATGCTGCTAAAAGCAGACCGGATGTGTTAGTACAAGTTGGATTAGAATATAGATACATGCCACCCGTTGCCAAACTGATTGAAGTGGTTAATGGTGGAGTTCTAGGACAAGTAAAAATGGTGGCTATTCAGGAACACCGGTTCCCATTTCTGGTCAAGGTACTCAGGTGCTACTGTACAAGTCTGGTTTTCGCCAAGCAAGATTCTTGACCTGTTATTACTGTAGGTCAACAATTGGAACCGGTTCAACTGTAACTCTGGTGGTACTCTGGTGGAGAAATGCTGCCACTTCTTTGATCTCATGACGCTATTTGCTGGTGCTAATCCTGTGCGAGTCATGGCTTCTGGAGCTATTGATGTTAATCATAAAGATGAAATTTATGACGGGAAGGTAATTCATCAAGATCGGATTATCACATTTGTAGCATGTAGAGTTTTACACAATTGATTGGACTGTTCGAAGATTTCATCTCTGGCTGTGCTGCTTATTAGTGTGTATCTAGTATTTGGCCTGGCATTCAGTTATATTCTCCTAGGATTAGCTGCTCTTGTTATAAGAGAACCTCGTGCACTTAAATTGGGGGTAAAAGCGATCTTACTCAGCCACCCGATTTTGATGTTACTCAGCCAGTTATGTCTTGCTTTTATGATTTATGTGCTTTCTCCATTTGACAAATATTTTACATCGAGATGAATTCTTTTTGAATTCCCATATCAAAAGCCGAAAATTCCAAAGCAAGCATCAAAGCTACTGTATTTCTCTGTGATGATAACTAAACTTGTTGAGGAAGTGATCACAACGAGGGTGTGAGAATCCTTGTTCACAATGAGTATAATGAATCATCTTCTTAGACCTACTGGTCACATTGTCAAACTCTTGTTTCTGCAGGTACCAGATATAATTGATAACGCATATGTGATCGTTGAATTTGAAAACGGTTCACGAGGCATGCTTGATCTCTGTATGTTTGCCGAAGGCAGTAAAAATGAACAAGAGATATCTGTTGTTGGTGACATCGAAAGGTAATGAAAAACCTCCATTCATCTCCACCTACATGATATGCACGTGTCGACCCTATGATTCAGGGTGCCATACCCAGTTTTACTACATGTAATTGCAGTACTGCCCTACCACACCAATAGACTAGACTGCTTAGGCATCATTTTTATCAGATCAAAATCTACAGGGTGAGGCATTTGTCCCTGAAGGCGTCCGTTGGGGAGCTCGTGCAGAGGGAAGAGCTGGCGTTAAGACATTAAAAGCCGAGGATGATCGTATAAAGTAAGTTTCTCTTAAATCAATATCCCAAATACAAGTCACAGTTGAATCATTATTAGAACTTTATACTAAATGTTCACTACATACTAGGTATGATGGGCTACATCATGGATCGAGCTATCTGGAACATCTTCATTTCTTGTCAGCAGTAAGAGCAGAGGGCACACAAGCTCCAGCAGTCGGCCTACGCCATAGGAGTTGTTGCAGCTCAACTGTCGATCGAGAAGGGCTGGTTTGTAACCATTGAGGAGGTCATGGAATAAGCAATCAACATCAAGGCTTTATTGATTCGACCATTCTTTGGTGGAACTTGTCTGAACCAAACATTACGGGTGTTTACTACTACCTCCGTCCACGATAAACATGTCCTAACTTTTCCGGCACGGTTTTTAATATTTTGTAACGATAAATATTAAAGTAATGTATTATATTTAGAAGGTGGAGTATAATTCCCCTCCGAAGGTTTTTGTATGAACAGGTGTGGTTTTTTTTTTTTTTTTTTTTAAGTTCCCGAGGTTTCTGAAGTGATGATGGGAGGTTTCTGAAGTGGTGTGGTGAAGTTATTTAATTTTTTTAGTAAAATTGACTTTTTAAGGAATATATGTATTTTGAGCTTGATGTTACATAATTAATGCGATAATTTTTTTTAATATTTTATTTAAAATTAAAAAAAAAAGTCTTACCAAATGAATTGCATGCGTTTGTTGATCAAATTCAAAATGCATGGTTAATTGGTAAATAGTATTGATGTAAAGTCAACAAACTAAAATAATTTATAAATTTTGGGAGGTTAAAACTTTCTTCAGAATTACTATTTTAAAATAAAAGTAGAAAACAAAATAAAAGGAGAAAAAAGAAGAAAATAGTGTATCACTCGGTATATATGATCACATCACGACATAAGAAATGTTAGGTTTTTCGTTATGAGATATAAGGGTGTATATTATGTGTATACGACACTCTAATATCCGATTCGCTTGAAAAAACAAGTATTGATTTGTGAGATTATACAATGTACTAGTATTAGTTAATTAAGTAACTAAACTTCCATAATACAAGTCATTATTATATACTCTGTAACTCCGTCTCAGTTCACTAGTCATTATTATAACATAATCAAGCAATTACCTATGTAATCTCATTTCACACTACGTGAAATTACATACTCATGCCTCAAAAGATGGATAAATATGAGAGAGATTATATAAAACCAAAAAAAAAAGGGGCAAACCCTCAAATACCCAACATCAAATAAGAAAATCAAATCTACCCACCCCTTTTAATTTATATTTTATTTATCCACATTTTCAAAATTGGACAAGTTTACCCTTAATTTGTCTTTTATGCACATGACCCTCCATCCCTCTCTCTTCCTTTCTTTATGAAGACTCTCTCTCTCTCAACCTTTTGTTTCTTTGTTGTTTTTTTGTTGTGTTTTTTTCCTTCCTTTTTCATTATTTTTTATTTCGTTAATTTCATTTATTTTCCTTTCTCTTTTCTATTTTTTTACTTGTTTTTAGTATTTTTTGTTCTTTTATTTCCTTTTTTCGTTTTTTTTTTTCCTTTTTCCCCTTTTTCCATCATTTTCAGCCTTTTTCCACTTTATTTTTTATTTTATTCAATTTTTACTTAGAACGACTAACGATATTTAAATTTCGTACTGTAACTAAGGAATGGTACGAAGTACGGCTGAACTGTTCGTTCCGACTTCTAATAACAAAACACATATTCGTACCACTATCGAAGAAAAAGATTCCAATCAACTTCTTAAAACTACATAAAAAGATAACAAATACCTTTCGCAAAGCAAATTAAGATTCATGCAAATTCGTACTAGTATCGAACAAGAAGTACGATATGTTTACATCGATCCTTTACTTGCACACAAGGCAAAAAATATAACATAATTTTCAGGTAAAAGACGTGTACAATGTAGCAGTAGGAAGTACGATCTCTTGAAAATCAAACCGAGGTAAAAAAAGATTTCATGCATTTTTAGAGTTCAAAGTACGAATCTGGCAAAATCGTACCATGACGAGGGAATAGAAAATATAAACAACAATACAAAATTCATAAAAATTGTTCGATACTCAGAAAGACTGAGACGAATTCGTACCATTCATTAATGATATGAATGAATGAATATTTGTTATCCTACTTTTTTAAACAATCTTGACAAGTTACGGTACGATATTATGAATTCGTACCGTTACGGTACGATATCATGAATTCGTACCGTAAATTTCCATTACAAAGAGAAAAAAATTATGAATTTGTACCGTAACTTTCCATTGCTTTCTAAACAATCTCGACAACTTACGGTACGATATTATGAATTCGTACCGTTACGGTACGGTATTATTAATTCGTATCATAACTTTCCATTACAAAGAAAAAAAAATTATGAAATTGAAATTCACTAATGGTGGCAGCTTGTGAAGAGGGGGGAAGGGGTGTGGTCGGTGATGGGCTGAGAGGATGGGTTGTAGATTCAACCCATCAATTACTCTTCAAATCATCAACAAACCTTAATTATGAAGGGCTGAAGAAGGGCTACGAAAGCACATCGCATCCATGACCTCTTCCTTTGCTACTATAGTTGATGACGAGGAAGACCCGGTGAGGACAGAGGAAGGCGGTGGATGGCGCAGCAGCAGTCCGGCAACAGTTCCGGCGATGCTACTGAAGTGGGCCGGCCTCAAGGATTCCGACCCATAGCCGGAAAGCGGCGATTCAGAACTGGGGAGTTGAGCTTGAGGTCGATGACCTCATGTTGATGGCTGCCGCTAGTACTGTTCCCGCTCTTCCTCCATCGAGATGACCATGGCCATCTCTCCCACGCTGCGCAGAAACCCTCTCACTCCATAGTCGAAGGCGTTCTTCTCTGCGACGCCGGAGCAACGATGGCAGCAGTTCGTGGTGGCGGCGCTCTTCTCTGCGGCGGTGCTGGAAGCATGGTGTTGACAGAGAGAGAGGATGGAGAAAGTAGAAAAATAGGGAGAGAGAGAGAGAGGAGGAAGAAGAAATCGTGCCCCATTTTGGAAGGAAGGAGGAAGAGAGACGAGAGAGAGGGGATGAGAAATAGAGATTCAAATTTTGAATTTGATTTGGGATAGTTGGGGTACTTTTGTCCTATTTTGAAAGATTGAGTATTTAAATAGTAGATTAAAAGGGGTGGGTAGATTTTTATTTTTCTATCTAAGAGTGGATAGAACACCCTATTGCCACAAAAAAAAAAGTAATACGTTATTTCTTCAGTTCACTAGTCATTATTATAACATAATCAAGCAATTACCTATGTAATCAAGAAATACACTCATCAAACCCTTTATTTTATAAAAGTCAAGATATTATTATAAAAAAATAAAACATCACATTAAATCTAAAAAATTTCTTTCCGTCGAATTTTGACGGGCTACAAAGTAGTTTATTATAATTCACCTAGGTGGATTGTCAAGACATAATCCTTAATTGTAGTTGTTAGTACAATTAAATTAGTGGCATCTTGTAGTACCATTTAATTAATTAGGTTTTGGATTGAGATTTAGTAAAACTAGTTATGCACCCGTGCGACGCACGGGGTATCCTGAGTTTTTTTGCATATTTTGAGAATTATGATTATAATTAATGAAATTTTAACGATATACATAATTATTTTATTGTTTAATATATATAAGTCATATTTGGTTCCAAATTTAAGAATTCAGTATGTGATAATAAATTGATTTTATAATTATAACATCATTGATCAAAAGAAAAATTAATTATAATTCATTGTTATAGATATTTTTTTAATTTCTCCCGATGGACAATAATATGTTAAATATTAAATGATTTTTACAACTTATTTTTATATTTATTTTTGGAAATCAATTTTACAACATCTTAAATAAATCCAATTTTATATAATTTGATTAATAATTTATGTTTATTATCGATACATGTATGTACTTTATGGATAAGAAGACAAAAAAATTCTACTTTATTTGTGGCAAGCTTCTTAACCGCCAACATATACAACTTCAAGGAAAAAAAAACATTGTCTCTATATCATAGACAACAACGAAATAATAATTGAAAGTTGAAAATAAATTAATAACGACAATGTTCTAATTTCAAAAAATAAATAACAAATATCTCAACTAAATTTCCATTCAACATCAAAGACATTTATTGGAGTTTATGAGAGATTTAACTTTCTTGCGATCTATTGGAGTTTATAAGAGATTTTTACACTCCAATCTTCTTCCTCTGTGGTGATAAAGTATAAAATTAAAAAGTAGGTGAAGTATGTGAATGATTAGATAACATTTTACTGAAATTTATATGCATAGAGCAATAGAAAATTAGGAAAGAAATTAATAATTTCCATGATTATTGTTTTTAACGTCCTATTAATTGTTTGATTAAAAAAATTTATTATACAATTATGATATACCTTTATTAAAAAGTATTTCCAAAAATAGTACATTAACAAAGTTAAGTTACTAAAAATGACTTTCAGTAACTGTTATTATTATCTTGATAATTGAAAGCAGCATATACAAAAAAAAAAAACAAAAAAAAACAATGTATAAATTGGTCATTTATACCCACTTATATGTAGTAGTAGTATACAAACTAAGTCTTATGGATTTTACTATGAAATAAAATTATTTCAATTTAATAATTTAATAATAAATTCAAAAAATATGTTTAGTTTCTTTTGTAGGTGTGGTGCCACGATTAGATGTGGTCAAGAATAAAAATAACTTTAATTTAAGTGATATTATCATCTAATAGTAATTTTGAAAAACAACAATTAATAATAGGGTTTTTGTGGGTATATCTAGAATTGTCTATACAACATTTAATGTATAATTTATTGGTTATAATTAAATAATGGCAGAATTAGGGTGTGGTCCATGATTAGTGCGCAATTTGTAGCTCATTTGCAAGATTTTTGTTCTTGTAAATAGTAACTTATTTTTCTATAATTAATTTGTATTTTGATTATTGATTAATTATTCATATATGCATTAGTTATTATGTATTGGCTATTATTATAAATTAATCATAAAGTTTGTTGATATAAATGTACATTATTTCTTCTAATTAATTCATTGAAATGTTCTAAAAATAGAATCGGTAACTACTAAGCCTACTATTATATATTACCTCCGTCCATGAAGAGTAGACAAAAAAATTTTGGCGCGGAGTTTAATGCATTGTGATGATATATTGATAAATTAAAGTGTTAAAAATGTTGAAGTAGAATAATTGTAGGTCCCTTTAATATTTTGGTGAGTGTTAAAGTATTAAGAGGCAACTACGATTTTGTCCCTTTTGAAGATAAAAAAATTAAATTTTGCCAAAATATAAGAAAACACAAAATTTGCCCATTTTTTGTATGGTGGGACTAAAATGCCCCTTAAGCCAAAATCATTTTTTTTTTCAATTTTTGTTCTCCCACTCATATTTCAGTTTTTTTTTATTTTTTTTTTTATTTATTTTTTTACTGTAAGGAGTCACAAAATATTTTGATTTTTTCTACCAATAACATGGTAAGAAATCATCAATTTCTTATCTTTTTCTACTCATTTCGTAAAAAAAATTATCTTTCATTACGTTTTACCAAATAACTTAGTAAGAAATATTATAATTTCTTATAATATTTTAGAAATTTCTTACGAAAAATTTGGTAACAAATTTGACAAATTCTCCAATTTCTTGAAAAAATGAAAAAAAATTAATTAATTAATTGTACAGGGGATGGTAAGAAAATCACATACATTGGTAAGAAATTACATCACATTTCTAACCACTTAATCATTTATTAAGGCAGTTTTAATGCAGTTTTGGACATTGAGGATAGGTTTCAAGGACATGAGGTCGGCAGACATGAGATAGAAGATTTTCAGAGGTGCCTTGATGAGTGTGGGCTGCAGGAAATTAGAGCAATTGGCTCAGTTCACTTGGTCAAATAACCAGGAAGGGCAGAACCATATTTGTTCAAACATAGACCGGTGTTTTGCAAATGGAGATTGGTTCACTGAGTACTCAAATGTTGTGGTGGAGAGAATTGAGAAGGGAATATCAGATCATTGTCCACAACTCCTCATATTTGAAGAAAGAGAAGTTAGAAGAGGTTTGTTTAAGTTTTATAATGTTATTGCTGACCATGCAGACTTTGAGCATATTCTGAGAACTCATTGGACTACTGGCAATATAACAAACTGTTGTTTGAAGGATATCTGGGTGAAGTGCAACCGTTTGAAAGCTCCACTGAAAGAACTCAACTCCCAATGGTTCCTTAAAACCCATGAACGAGTTGAGACCATTAGAAACCAGTTGAAAACTCTCCAAGGGAATCTGCAAATGGAGACTACACCAGTATATATATCTGAGGAAAGGGGATTACTTGAGGCACTGGAGAAATGGAGTGCAATAGAGGAAAGAATATGGAGGCAGAAAGCTAGAATTGATTGGGTAAATCTGGGGGACTCTAATACCAGATTTTTCCATGCATATGCAAAAAGCAGGAAAGCTACTAATGCCATTCATAGACTGGTAAAGGAGGATGGAACTGTGTGTCTGGGGCAAGAACATATAAAGCGAGAAGTGAGGGAGTTCTATATCCAACTAATGGGGACAGCTGCTGGGGAATTAAGGATGGTAGATAAATTAGTAATGGAGAGAGGGCCAAAATTACTACCACATCAGCAACAGATGTTGATAACTGACTGCTCAGCTGAGGAAGTTACAGAAGCATTGTTTAGCATGAGTTCTGAGAAGGCTCCTGGCATTGATGGATATAATGCCTACTTTTTCAAGAAAAGTTGGAATGTCATAGGAGAGGAGGTTATCAGAGCAGTGCAACAATTCTTCTTTACTGGTCTCCTGCCAAGTGAAATAAATGTTGCTCTTTTAACACTCATCCCAAAGTGTGAAAATGCTTCTTCAGTTAGAGAATTTCGACCTATAGCTTGTTGTACTATCCTGTACAAGATCATCTCTAAAATATTGGCAAATAGGCTGAAAGGAGTGTTGGATTCAATTATAGGGGGGAGTCAGTCTGCATTTGTACCTGGGAGATTGATCTTTGATAACATCATCATAAGCCATGAATTGATTAAAAGCTATAACAGGAAGCAGACATCTCCTAGATGTATGATAAAGGTGGATATACAAAAGGCCTATGACTCTGTAGAGTGGCCTTTTGTGAGGCAGATGTTAGTGGAGTTAGGTTTTCCTTTTAGATATATTCAATGGATTATGGTGTGTTTAACCTCTGTGCAGTATGTTATTAATGTGAATGGATAAGTGACAGAACCGTTCCAGGCAAGAAAAGGATTGAGGCAGGGAGATCCAATCTCTCCCTACCTTTTGATATATGTATGGAATACTTAAATAGGAGTATGTTGGGATTACAATTGAATAGACAGTTCAAGTTCCACCCTAGGTGCAAGAGGTTAAGGATAACTCATGTGAGCTTTGCAGATGACCTGCTGCTATTTACAAAAGGGGATGTACAATCTGTGCAACAAGTGATGAGGCTGTTAACTGAATTTGCACAGACTTCAGGGCTTAAGGCAAACCAGATGAAGAGTAATATATATTTTGGAGGTGTCTCTGAGAATATAAAGCAGGAAATATTAAGTTTAACTGGGATTGAGAGAGGGGAGCCTTCCTTTCAAGTATCTAGGGGTACCTTTATCATCTCAGAAGTTGAGTATTATGCAGTGTCAGCCTTGGTTAAAGCTATTCTACAGAAGATAATTGGATGGGCAACAAGATTCTTATCTTATGCTGGTAGGCTGCAGTTGATCAAATCAGTGGTGAGGGGGATTCAGACCTATTGGTGTCAATATTTGTACTTCCACAAAAAGTTTTCAAACTTATCCAACAGGCCTGTAGGGTATTTTTGTGGACAGGAAAGGCAGATCTTTCTAAAGGGCTTTAGTAGCTTGGGAAAAGATTGAGATGCCATTATGTGCAGGAGGTTTGAGCATTGTTAGAATGAAATGGTGGAATAGAGCAGCTCTGTGTAAGCTGCTCTGGAACTTAATTCAGAAGAAAGACAAATTGTGGATAAAATGGCTTCATGAGTATTATATCAAGGGCAGGATGTGTGGAGCATGAGGATCCCTCAGCAGAGCTCATGGATGGTTAGAAAGAATTTTTGGAGCTCGTACTTAATATGGAAAATGTGCAGGAAGGGGTGTTTGGTTGCAGCAGGCATCGTTTTCTATAGGGAAGTTCTATAAGGTGTTGGTAGGGGAGCCTGTGAGAGTTCCATGGGGCAAAAATGATGTGTCAAAACCCTCTCCAGCAAAATGTAAGTTCATCACCTGGCTCTTATTACATGATAGGCTGCCAACCTTATCTACCACCTCCAGAAAATAGGGTTGCAGGTAGATTCAGATATGCTGTCTGTGTGGGCAATGAACTGGAAACTGTGGATCATCTTTTCTTTAAATGTTCATTCTCGACTCAAGTCTGGGATGGAGTGAGTGCAATGTGTGGAGTTAGAAGAGGGGCTCAATCTTGGAGTGATGAGTATAGGGAACTCACCGCTTCATGCACCACTAAACAGTGGAGCCAAGCGGATG
>CM038111.1:44033312-44066501 GCA_001642375.2 Mentha longifolia
TGGTATCTCTATAGTTCCTGCTCCTGCAACAGTAATCATTTCCCCATTTGCAGTTTTGATGAAGGTTTTAGTAATCTCAGAAAAACTGCTAAAGTCTTTCATTTCTGGAGTCATCGTATCTGTAGCTCCACAGTCAAAAATCCAACCCCTCTTTTGACAATTAAAACTATTTTGCACATGAAATACAGTAGACCTATCTCGTAGTGATGCAAAACAGTTATATGTCTCAAATTTAGAGTTTTCAAGGAACTGGGGTTCAGAATCGGAATATCCTGAAATCTGGGGTTCAGAATTTAAAGACATTAAAGCTCGGGGGTCAGAGTTTAATAATCTTAAATTCTGAGGGTCAGAATTAGGGTTTCCGGAAATGTAGGGACCATCCTGCAAATAATATCTATTAGATGCTGAAGAATTAGAGTTAGAGGTTTGATCTCCAATCCCTAATGTACCTCCTCCATCGCCGTTCTCGGCTAATCCTCCTTTCTGGGCACTTTCCCGGCGAAGTTGCCGACCCCGTTATTGCCAGCCTCGCCGCTCCCCCCTTTCTGCTCGGTTCTCCTTTTTTGTTCCACCGCCGCTGTCTGTTCCATGGGCAAAATTTGCCGTCGCCTTCCTTGGCTTTTCCTCCCACCAGTCCGGGAACCCTACTCTCAGGAAACAAGTTTCCCTTGTGTGTTTTTGTTTCCCACAGTGCGAGCACCAAAGCTGGCTCTTATCTTGTTGTAGGATGTTGGGCCGGCGGCGGCGGCGTTTTAGGTGGGTGGAGGGGCCCCCTGCGTCCTTTGTGCGATTTCTCTGGGCTCCATATCCGACCCAACTTCCCGAGATGATGTTGAGTCTGGGTCGGTTGGGTATGGTTGCCGGCTGCAGGATATGTAGTCTGCGGGCCTCCAGTCTCACCTTCAAGAATGTCAAACTCATGCTGAGGGAATAGGAGTCTCTTTCAGTATATCTCTTCGAATCCCGTCGAACTTGTTGTCGAGGCCGGAGAGAAACTGGTAAAGTCTCCGTTGTCCGATGAGGGTCGATATTTGTTGATCCCTTTCTCACAACATCCGAGAGGATTTGGCTCTCTTCGATCGATATTGAGCCAAATCGTCTGCAGCTTGTTCCAGTAGTCCTCCAGAGATTCCTGTCCTTGATTCACTTTGTTGGCCTTGACTCCAGATCGATCTGGAAGGGATCCGATCCGCTCCCATACGTGATTGCCAGGCTGTCCCTACAGCCTGGCAGTCTGATGTTGGGCAAAGCTCGTTACGAGTCTCCCCTCCATATTCTGTATTAGCCATGAGAAGACAGTCAGATCTGTTTCTTCCCATTGGTAATACTTTGGATCTTCTTCCGGCGGTGGTGGAGGACGTCCGGTGATATGGCTGGATTTTCCTCTGCTTCCAATGGCTACTATCATGAGTCGAGCCCACAGTGGATAATTATTTCCATCTAACTTGAACCCTAGCGTAACATTCTCTGAACTCCTCACGATGTTAGCTATCTGTTGGGTTAGATCTGTTTGTTGGTTTGATTGGTTTCGGTTGAATCTGGTTGGTTAGTTTTTGGTTCAGAATCTGTTTCTGACATTTTTTTTTTTTAATTTCTGCCTTGTTTCAAGGTCAGAATGGCTGGGAAAGGTGTTTTGGATTTCTACCTTGATTCGAGGTCAGAAGTATTTGCTGGGAAAGGTAAAAGGACGATGATGATTATGTTCTGAGTCCAAGAATCATCCTGCTCTGATACCATGTTAAACGATAGAATAGATGAGGAGGAAGAATCCATTCATTGATAATCTTTTCTGTATTACAAAATAGCCTAGATATACTACTCTTCTAGGTCTATTTAAGGAAAAGAATAATACATGATTTTCTATCTATAGTAGATATCAATCTTGTATATATGATTTGATACTTTCCTTTCTAACAGCTTCTAATGATTCCGCCAATTTAGCTGAAGCTTTCAATACTAGTTGTGTTATCTCTCCAGCAACTACCTCAAATTGGTTTCTTGATACTGGAGTCTCTGCTCACATGACTTCGACTCCCTCTCAACTTGATTCCTATGAACCTTACTTGGCCAAGATCGAGTGGTTGTTGGTAATGGAGCTAATCTCCAAATTTCTCATACTGGATCTCGTTTGTTGTCTAATTCTGTTAAATTATTGGATGTGCTAGTGGTTCCCCATCTCACAAAAATCTCTTATCTATCAGCAAATTGACGTCAGATTTTCCTGTGGATGTGTTATTCACTGACAAGTCTTTTTTTCATTCAGAATCGGGCAACAAAAGCAATTCTAGCTCAGGGAAGAAGGGATAATGGCCTCTACGTTCTTGAACGTGGTCATTCTGGATTAGTTGCGGCGCTTCGATCTAAAATTTAAAAGCTTCTTATGAACGTTGGCATTCCCGTCTCGGTCATGTGTCATTTTCTGTTATTTCATTATTACATATTTATCTGTAACTGCTTTGCTGCCTAAACCGACGCTATGCTCGTCTTGTCAATTGGCTAAAAGCAAGCGTTTATCATTCTCTATTAATGAAAAATGAGCATCTTCTGTTCTCGATTTGGTTCATTGTGACTTATGGGGCCAATCACCCGTTGACTCCACCTCGGGCTATAAATATTATGTGCTTTTTGTCAATGATCATTCTCGCTTTAGTTGGATTTATCCCTTGTATCGAAAATTAGATTTCTTTGGCGTTCTGAAGCATTTTCATGCTTTGTTTGTAATCAATTTCTTGCACTCTAAAGACCTTTCAAAGTGACGGTGGTGGAGAATTTATCAGTACTCAAGTTAAAAACTTCTTTATTACAAATGGAATTCATCATTAGATTTCTTGTCCACATACGCCGGCTCAAAATGGACGAGCTGAAAGAAAACATCGTCATGTCATAGAAACCGGCTTAGCAATGATGTTCAATGCTAATATGCCCTCTCATTATTGGTATCAGAGCCTTTGGCCAACGCCGAGATCCTGAGTTCAAATCCCACTGGTAGCAACTCCACCCATATTAAAAGTGTGCACTTGTTGGGCCTCCTATCCAGATGGTAGAGTTGAAAATCGAGCCCACAAGTGATGGGGAGTATTGAGAATAATAATATAAATGAATAGATTACACACCTCACTACAAGTTTGAGCTTTTAGATGAGATGAAATTCTATCACACTCATAGTATCCCGTAAAAGAAAAAATACTTCAAAATTATATTTTAAAACCCGTATTAGGTTTTCGTGAAAACACGTGCCGAAAAAGTCAAAAGCAAATGAGACTACTTCAATGAGATGGAGGGTAGTATTTATTTGTTTATGAATGTACATGTACATTTTTCCAAAATCCATCAATTTCTCTAAGCCAACGTATTGAAAAAAATATTTGTTAAATATATGAATCATAATAGTGTCATCATAGATCCATCATGTCATAAATGACTTCTCTCGTGCAGGATTGCACAACATAAAAATAGGATTGAGATGCTCTATTTGGCTATTGCATAATGGTGTTGCATTTCCTATTGCATCAATAGATAATTGACATGTGTCCATAATATTTTTAAAATCAGCAATTATTAAAATCTTCCATAATGACAATGAGTGGTTTTGGAAATATTATTAACATGTGTCAATTATCTATTGGTGCAATAGGAAATACAACATCATTAGGCAATAGATGATTCAATCCCATAAAAATAATATACCTATTCTAGCTTTAAGAAGAAAAAAAATGTGGGGCTAGTTTTTTTTTTTTTTTTTCTTTTTGAAAGGGCTAGTTGTCTAATTCGATTTACCGAATTTTGTGACATAATTAATTCATGCAAATGCAAGTAATATAAATGTGCATGTACTCACAAAACTATATGTTTATGCACATGTCACGGAACAATAAAATTAAATTTGTTATCTACTGACTTCTAAATTTAAGCCCCATTACATCTATTTCACCAAATGTCATTCTAAGAATTAATATGTTAATGAGCGTTTATTTTTATTTGAATGATGTGATTAATTTAGATTGATAAATTTTGGCATAAGACATGTGATGCGATAATATTAAAGTAATCGGATAACGAAGTGCAACTCAGTTGGTAAGACGATTCCCCTCCAACCAAGAGGTCGGGGGTTTGAGACAACCTCCGGTGCGTGTGTATGTGAGTGTGTTGTGGTTGCCTATAAAAAAAAACATTAAAGTAATCTCATGTGTTTGAGTCAATGATTAGTACCAAATTAAGGGATAAAGTGTGACCCTATCATGTGCTTTGACATATCCTAATCAAGAATCATCTCTTATCCACCACGGTCATACTGTCATGTCAATATATTTTTTTCATTTCAGATTTAGTTTTTTCGTAAAGTTTATTTTTATTAGGTGTATTAATAATAATTTTCCTAAAATATACTCCGTATTATCGACACATCACCCGTAAGCACATTAAATATGCCTACACTAGGTATAAAGTGTATTCCTATATCCTTAGGTAGTGTTTGGTGATTCATTCAAGTTGTAGAAGGATGACTCATCTAAAGATGAGTCATGTGAATAGTGTCAAGATGAGGGGTTCATATTCCATTTGGTAGCAAAAAATTAAAAGTAAGATGATATTATATTTGTGTTTGGTACAATATCATAAACTCTAGATGAAGGCTTAGATTTACCAAATTACCCTTATTAATACCCCCTACCGATTTCACTTTTTATCGTTGGGATTAATAGTACACTTTATTATTTATTATTTATTACTCTGTATTATTATTATTATTATTATTATTATTGTTATTATAATATTATTGTTATTATTTATTATTATACTATTATGTTATTATTTATTATTATTTATATTATTTTTATTATTATTATTATTATTATTATTATTTTATTACGTTATTATTATTATTATTATTGAGTTATTATTTTTATTATTATTATTATTATTATATTATTATTATTGTTATTATTATAATTATTACTATTATTGTTATTATTATTATTATTATTATTGAGTTATTATTTTTATTATTATTATTATTGTTATTATTATATTATTACTATTATTGTTATTATTTATTATTATTATTATTTTATTACATTATTATTATTATTATTCTTGTTATTATTATAATTATTGCTATTATTGTTATTATTTATTATTATTATTATTATTATTATTTTATTATTATTATTATTATTATTATTTATTAATGTTATTATTATTATTATTATTATTTGAAATTGTATAAATACATAAGGGTAAAATGGTAAAAGAGAGAAAGTGTTGTGTTACTGTTCGAATGAGTTAAAGTCATCCGACCAAAACGTCGGATGAGTTAACAAGCGAAAACAGTAAAATAGCAGCGGGTTTGGGCTTCATCTCGGGCCCTCCAGTTTATTTCATTTCGGTACCAAACACTTAGATGAACCAAGATGATTCACCTCATCTTGGTTCATCTTATCCACCAAACACACCCTTAATTGGCAATTCTGAAAAGTAAAACTTGAATTAGGTTCCTTATCACCGAAAGTAAACGAGCATAAGAGAAACTGAGTTGAATTATCTATGTTCAAATAATTGAGACAATTTAATATTATCCTATTAAAAGAATATACAAATTTACAAGGTTTCCGTTATTTGCAAGTCCCGCCCTTCAATCATCTCAATTCCATCAACACACACATAGCCTGAAGCTGAAGCTGAAGCTGAAGCAGTTGCAGCTGGAGGCAAAATATGACCCGAACTGTTTGACCATCCTTTAAAATAAAGTCAACTAGTTGACTTTATGGATAGTTTCTTCAAATCGAGGCGCACGTTAGCACCTAGTTGAGAGTATCCCACAAGGATGCGCACTTGCGCCTCGCGAAGCCAACCCGCTTCTCCTCCAAGTCGAAAACCACCTCAAACCCCTGCTGCTGGTAGTTCCCCAGCAGCCCCGCCGGCCCTCCGCCGCTCTCCGCCTCGTCGCCGCCGTCCATCAGCATCACGCACCCCACCCTCCTCTTCGCCACGCCGTCGAAAAACTCGTAGAAGTAGTTCCTCCGCGGCATCACCACCGTCGAATTCCCTCCAAAATGCCACGCCAATCCCGGCACGCCGTCGAAGGACTCCTCCCCCTCCTTCCGTAGTAGCACGGGCTCAGCCCCGTCCGCTCCTCCACCGCGCTCGCCCGGCGGCGCGCCGTCCCGACGCGGCGGCCGAACTCGCCCACCACCGCGCGGTAGAACTTCCGCGGCAGCATAGTGAACGTCGTGCCCGAGTCCACCACCATCCCGCCGCTCCCCCTCCGGTCGACCCTCCGCAAGCTCGCCGGCGCCGGAATTCGACTCCCTCCGATCGACACCGCCTCCAATCCAACGCAGTAGAAGTAGGAGTGCCTCGGATTATCCAGCAACGGCGTGTAATTGTAGGTAACCACCTCCTCTTCATCTTCAATCCGAGATAAATCGCGCCGCCCTAGAATGAGGGGGCTCAGCCTCAGAGCGCGCGCCGCGTCGAATTCGTGCGCAATCAAACAGTAGGAGAAGTAGTTGCCGATCTCCGGCGAGCTCCGGGCGAGCTGCGCCGGGAAGGAGAACTTCCCGCGGCCGAATCCGGCGACGCCGATCGGCTCGCCGAGGGCGGTGTGAGCGCACCCGAAGGTGAAATTGGGGAGGTTGAGCGACGGCGACGACGAGGGGAAGGAGAGGGTGTCCTCGTAGAGCTTGGCGACGAAGCTGCCGTCGCCGTAGGCGTAGTAGAACGGCGGGCAAGAGAATTCCTTGCAGTCGCTGATTTCGATGGACTCGAGGGGGCACTTGGCCATGGCGCAGAGGTCGGAGGAGGGGAGGGAGTGGTGGACGGCGGAGCAGGAAGGGGACTTGCAGGTGACGGTGGCGGCGGAGGAGGTGAGGTTGAGGGGGCCTGGGTGGGGGATGGAGGAGGGGGAGTACTCGCCGTCGCAGAGGATGCAGTCGAAGGGGTGGCAGGGGAGCCAAACGACGTCGCTGCCGGTGTCCATGTAGAGGGAGATGGTTTGGGGGCCGAGAGAGAAGGAGAGGGTGTAGTCGGCGCCGGGAGAGAGAGGGAGGGAGACGCGGCGGCGGTAGTTGCGGAAGCGGGTGGAGGAGCGGGAGGCGGTGGTTTGAGGAGGTGAGGGGTGGAGTTGAAGAGGGTGGAAGAAGAAAGGGAGTGTGATAGAGGGAGGAGGAGAGGGGCAGATTGGAGGGTGGAGAAACAGAGGAAGACGATTGATAGGAGGAATAAAAGGGAAGAAGATGCCATTAGAGTAGAAGCTACAGAGCAGTCGATGAGATAAGAGTGATGAAGGTGAGTGTGTGTTGATTATATATATATATACTCCCCTCCCCTCCCTCCTTTGATCGCTACGGGTTTAAATAAAAGCTGATAAAGTTATTGTAAGTGAAAGATAATCTCATTTATACATGAATGAGAGTATTATCTACTCCTTCCCGACTCAGTTCATTCAGCTCGTTTCTTTTGAACACATAGATTAAGATAAAATATGAACAGTTAAAAAAGAAATAGGCCCAATACGTAGTAGGACCACCACTTTAATGACCTTGATTTTTGCCAAAAAGAAATTACACATAATCATTATAGAATTTTTAATTATTACTGATTTTAGAAATATTATAGACAAATGATATAATAGATGATGTCACACCATTAAACAATAGAGAATCCGAATCGAGTATTATATGGGTTGCGTGTGCGCGTGTGCCTCAGATATAACGAAATGTGGACAAAAATGGGGAGTAGGAGTCTGAGGTGGGTTTTATTTTAAAAGGAGAGGAATATGATAGTCGCCACGCCAGTCGGTAGAGGCAGGAAATGGAAGTTTCTGGTCCTATGGGTGGGGTTGGAGTTGGAGTTGGTAGTGATGGGAGAATCCTTGTGTTGAATGCGACTAAAGTTGGTGATAGGTTCGTAGACATGAGTCACAAAACGTTTACTACTTGAGTACTTTTCATGAATTGGGCTCCTTTTATCATCAATGATAGTTTTGATCAAATTTATTAGCTTCTTGGAAAAACACGTCTAGCATTTATGGACATACTTTCATATCAATCACTCGCTCCGTCCCAAAATAAATGTTTCAAGTCGTCAAACTATGCATATCAAGATTTTTTTTTAAAAAAGTAAGAAATCCATAATGATTATTAGAGTAAATTGGTAATTTAGATTAATATTTGTCTATAAATATGTGACTTGTCACTTAATTGTAAGAGTTAGTTCATACCGTCTTCCTCTAGTATTCGCACTATGTACTCTGCAAACAAAGTCTTATTCAGCCGTCTTTCATATTTGTGTTCAATCTCAACGCTGTTCTCCGATTCAGCATTCACTTCAATGTCGTAATCATCGTCGTCTTCGTCTTCATCCAGATTGAACAGAGACCGAGCCTCAGTACGCTCATGATGATGATGCTCCCCGGCCGTAACATTCAGATTTGGGACATTATTTCCTCGGGCAGTCGAGGAAATGAACTCCTCGTGAAGTTAATATCGCCGAGATAGACATCGTCCATCCAATTAGCAGAAACAGCGACCCTCGGACATTATTTGTTATATCTACGTTCCGAAGATGGATATTTAAATTTTCTTCCAAAATTCTAAATTAGAGCATAAAATAATGCAAAACAGACAAATATAAAAAATGGAGAGTATATTGTTGGAGAGGCACAAAACAAACAACGCACCAAACTTGACAAAGTAATACCACATAGAGTAATCTAAATAGATGATTAAAAAGAAAAGAGGAAAGAGAGATCGGTGGGTCATACTTTCTTGATTTGAAAGTTTGGCTCATCGAGAAAAACAAAGATCGAGAGGACTCCAATTGAATTGTTTGACACCTATTGTTTGCTTATTTTAATTAGGTTTAGCCACTTTAAGTTTGGTGCCGCAAAACTCTAATGATACCCAACCACTCATTGCTAAATGTAAGACATGGCAAGTGAAGTAACAACTCTTACTTTTTATATGAAATCTAATAATTAGTCTAGATTTAATTTAAATAACCTCATACTAAAAAAATTTATAGGGACCAAGCATGTAAGCTACAAAAGATATTGCTCAAAATATAAGCTAAAAATTTTATTGCTCATCTCTTAGGACATGATTATCCTTTTTCATCACATTCACATTGAATTCTCACAACTTGTAAATTTTTTTTTCTTCGTGTTTTCATGTCAAGTACCATCGATTGAATAAACTACCCAGCAATCAAACATCCAATCCGTGTTAATTTAATAGTCTTATCGATCACATTTATCTTAAAATGATAGAGATGGATAGTGAGAATGATGTCTAACTAATCATCCTCATCCTAGTATCTTTATTTATAATACTAGCGCCAAATTATGACTCCGACAATTTTTTATAGTGATAAATGATAATAATGTAAAATTGTTGCTTAATTAAAGAAAAATAGCCATAAAGTTATATATATATATATATATATGCTCCCCTACCCGTGTTTAATACTAGTAGTATATGTTAAACTAGCAAGGTGTTATGCCTACTAGATTCTTAAATAGTTTTATAACCAATGAAAGTAGATGCTTTGCTGATGCTTATCATCTTTATTATTGTAGTACAGTATTATTTATTGTTGTTGCCAATAATGATGTAGCGAAGTAGGTAAACTATCACATATTATTAAATTGGCCTACACGTTGATCCTTGTAGTAATTTTATGACCATGAATGAAATCCGATGAAGAAAAATTGATGTTCGCTATCATTAGTCGCTTTGATAGAATAATGTAAAAAAATTAAAATCACAATATATAAAAAAAGACTCTCTTACTTTCATCCATTATACATGTAAAATCTTATCTTATTTTCACTTTCCCCAACTCAAAGACTATCTCCCTTGGTGTAGATGAATGCGCGATCATGGATTGATTTGTTTATCTTACTATAGAAACATGTCATTTTTCAAATGGGAAATGTCAAATTTGAAGAATTAATTATGGTTATTTCATCTTGTTGGACATTTTATTTATTTATTTATTTATTATTATTATTTTTTAAAAGTGTTGGACAAAAATTGTTGAATCTTGCGTTCCGTCTTCAAGTTTTATTCTTAAATATGACTACTCCCGGGCGAGACCATTATTATTATTATTTTTTTATTATGATAGAGAAATTCTCATATTATGTATTCATATAAGAAGGTTCTGTTGTATTCAAGAAGGAGGTCACTTAGACTGAGACAATAATAGTGTATTTGTTGGGTAATCCCTCTGTCCCACTCTACTTGAGCCAATTTCTATTTTGAGTCGTCTCATTCTACTTGAGTCATTTCCTAATATAGAAATAATTAGGCCCAATTAGTAATGTGATTAAGGGACTCCTAATGGCCTACTTAGGATTTTTTTGTTTCATTTGAGTGTTTTTGAGTTTGGAAATATGAATTTGTTCTAATTTTCTATTTTTCAAAATTAAATAAAATAATTTAATAATTATAATTGACAAAGTATTATTATTTTCTTAATATCCGTGCCCACTCTACCGAGTTCAAGTAGAGTGGGACAGGGAGTACGTGTTAAAGTTCTAAAGACGTTCTCTTTATGAACATTGGGCCAAACTTCGGTGCTAAAGGTTTAATGAGCCAAGATAAACACACCAAATTAAATAAATAAAAACACTTCTAAATTCGCCATCTATTTATGGTACTAGTGCAGATTTAAAATCAAAATTCTCTACGAATTCAACAGTTTTTTACTTCCCATGCAAAAGATAATAGAATATGAAGTCGTTTATGATTTGGTCCCGTAAAGTAGAGTCCACAGACAAAGTCTTGTACTAGTGTTAGTATTGTTCTAAAATCAATGCATTTGATTTTGGTCCATACGATAAATTTATACTTCATCCGTCTTAGTTGGTCCATAGGGATATAAATTCTGATCGAAGAATTAATTAATGATCTTTTAATAAAAATAATTTTATAATTAAGATTGATGGGTGTTGAGCCGCATATAATTGGTTTATTTATTTTTAATATGGCATGATTAAGCATAATTATTAAAAATAGAAATATGACAAGATGAATACGCCAAACTAAAATGAAAATTATGGCAAAATACGGGACAAAATGAATACTAGTTATCACCTACGTAGACTTAAGATGAACACCCAAATAAAGTATGATCATTAAATACTAACAAGAAGCTCACACATTACTTAAGTATCCATATTATCACGGTAATGTATGCATGGGAATAACAAACTGCATAGTTTTTGCTTCGATAAATTTAGTTTCATTTGTCAACAAGAGACTTGTCGCGGACTTCTTGTTCCAAATTGGTCTTTTGATCGATTTTAAATCATTTATATTTAATTTATTATATAAATTAAATGATAGATTATTAATTTACTATTGAAATAGAAAAACGTATTATATTTATATGCTCAAAATCGATTCTGATGAATTGGGTGGAAAAGATTGAACTTTAGTATAGTAAATTACTTCATTAAATAATACTACTCCGTAGTAAAATATACTTATCCCACATTAACTGTTTAACTTTGATTATACTTGTATAAAATATAGTTTAACAAATGAGTTAAGTATTACGTGGACTAAGTGTATAAGACGGGTTGAGTGCTTGCGCGCAGACATACATACATGTGTCGCCGCCGTCAGGCCGGCCTCGTGGCCTGGATTTTGTTTTTGTTTTTTTTTGTTGTTGTTTTTTTTTTAATATGGATTTTTGGTTATTTTGTGTTTAGTTTTTGTACCTCCAAATATTAAAGTAAAGTGGGCCAGCCTGTTTGGCTAAGCCCGATTGTTATTGAATTAAATGCGGCCCAATTGTGCGCATTAGAATTGCTTTTCTAAAGCCACTAAAAGCTTGTACACGTTTTTCAATTCTAAAACGTACACAATTTAATTTTTGAACTTGAAACAACAAAACTAATTGTTGTAACAACAATCTATAGGCTTGAATACCATTTATGATATTTATGGTAATGTTACTTATAAATAGGACTAGGGGTGAGCACGGGTCGGTTAACCGACCATTTTACACCTAAAAAAACCGACCATGCGGTTTTTTACCGGGTTGGTTAACCGTTATAAATTAAAGAATAAAGACCAAAAACTATGAAAGCGGTTAGCCTAAAAATCGGACCGGTTAACCGTTTATCTAACGGTTAACCATAAATAAAAGAAATATTATATTTTCTATGATTCATAATAGGAAAATTCGAAAGAATTCATATCCTAGAATATAAATGCAAAATAAATAATTTACAAAAATTAAAAAATAATGAAATTAAATTGCATAATCCTAATAGAATAAGCTTTGCAATAACTTAAACTAACAATCGAGCTACCTTCAATTGCGTATTAACTTTTGGCTCCATCAATACTCAGAATCGGGTGATCTTCTCTCAAACTTTGTTAGTAATATATATATATATATATATATATATATATAATGTAATATGTATATATATAAAATCATATATTTATTTAATTGGTACCGGTTCGGTTAACCGCCGGTTTTTTAGGCATAGAAACCGAAACCGAACCGTTAGAGTCGGGTTTTGAAAATTAGAAATAAAAACCGAACCATACGATTCGGTTACCCATATTTTCGGATCGAGTTCGGTCTAGATAGTCGATCGGTTCGGTTTTTTCGGTTTCTTATGCTCAGCCCTAAATAGGACGGTATACATGCATTGTTGGTTACATAAAAAATGCAGGTAAGCATTTCTCTGCATTAATTTCTTATTTCTAGCTCATTTCTTCAGTGCTACTATAATTTATTGGAGCTCGATTGTCTGCGGTGCTGAAACATATCAAGCGAAGCCTTTTACATTTGGGGAAGCAATATCATTTTTGAGAACACTACCAGAAAGTAAAATACTACTTGCGGGGAGAGTTCTGCTAGACTCGACTGTTGACAAGAGTTTCATCTTATATATGGTACTTTCATTTCTATTTTTGCTTTCTTGTTATAACTGATCTTTTCGTTAAATAGTTTAAAATTTGTATATCAACTTTTACTTAGTAAAGCACTCAAACGTGTATCCGGGTTCTAACAATTGCAAGAAGCTTTATGTTCTTAACACGTTCAGCCTTTCATGATGACAACTATTGATTTCATCGCCTCTCCCACCATTCGGGCGAAGACTTCCAACACCATTGAATCCTCCTTGTCGGATCCAAAATGCACCAACTATTCAGGCATAAATGACAGTGATCCTACTTCAACAACAGTGTCATTGCACATCTTCTTGGCCAGGGTCCAATCAAATCAATATCACCGGAGATACCTGAAGGGAAGTTGGAGATTAGATGTAACATTAGCTACAATGAATCCAAATTTGCACACAGAGAACACCCACAACTCGAACATGTAGCAACGAGATTTTCGAGCTCCCCAAAGTCTTATGAGGAGACAATGAGTTCAATTTCAATGATTGAAGTCCTGAATCGTGATTTGCAGATTTCCAAATATTCTCGTCAGGGAAGAATGGACAAATCGTGGACGGTAAAGACATTCAAAGAAATACCTCCCCCAACCACCCAAGGGAGTGAGGGTGGCCGGAGATGACCGTACCGGTGCCGGTGGGTCAGTGGTGCAGAAACCCTATAATTGGGTTAGCTGCAAAAACCTAAAAATCACCCTTTAAAGTTAAGGAAATGAAATCATTATTATTTCTGTATGATTTTCAGATTGATTGGAAGAGAAAATAATGATCTATTAATGGTTGAGAGATTAGATATTAGGTGTGTTTTGTCGAGTTCTAGTGAAAGATGAATACTCCACCCGTCCCATTTACATTAGCTTGTTTTTTGAATATATATGAGGTATAAAATAATGAAACATGCCAGTTTAAATGAGACAGAAGGAGTATAACATATTCCTAAAGAGAGAGAGTCTCACATCTGCATATCTCAAACTAAATATGGTGACACCTAGAACTCTTAAACCCGCGACTCGTTGATTTATGGTGTCACCATATTATGGTGTCACTAAAGATGCCAATTCCAGCTCCAATAGCATATATTTAAGTTGTTGTAGTTGAAAAGCACGTAGTTGTACTTTGGGTTGAGTAAGCCGGTCCGCCCTTACAGTGTACCGATCGTCTCATCCCTTCTACTAACGATACGCTCCTGATCTTAATTGGCCGGGATGAGCCTTCGACGTTGTTACTTTGAAGTAATAAAGTGCTCAAAGCAAGCCCTAAGGAAATTAAAGTGCACTACGAGCTCTTTAATTGCAACAACTTAAATATACGTTATTGGAGCTGCAATTGGGGTAGCAGTCTATACCATATATCCGCGAGATTGCGGGTTCAAAACCTTTACATGGCACCATATTTAGTTTGGAATATTCCGGTCACGACTTTTTCTCTTTAGGCGATTTGTTTTTCACTAAATTCGACAAAGCACGCCCTGATTTCATTTCGGTCAGTTTATGGGGTGATTTCTAGGTTTTTGTTGCAAACTCGTTTCTAAGACACATAATATTTTCATCGAAACTTAGAGTAATAATGTTTTTTATCGTAAAAATAATTTTCATCAGAGAAAACATACCTGATAAGATATGGCCCAACACCTAGGCCCAAAGCATCAGGCCCAACATAATTGGATCCCGACAGTTAAGCTCGGCCCAGGAAGCTCGGCCCAATTGAAGATAAGAGACTATCACCAAGGCAACCAAGACTCCTACATCAACTACAACTCAAGCTCCAAGAGAGATATAGAAGCTCGGTGTTTATCCATAAAGGAGGAGATCAAGCCAAAGAGTCCAAATAGGAATAGACTTTGTATGAAGGTTGAATTCCATGTAATTACCTATAAATAGGGGCTTAGAATAGATTGAGAAAGGGAGAACAATCTTGTAATCGTTACTCATACAAGCAATAAAGATACATACTCTTTCCGCCCGTGGACGTAGATTTATTCCAATAGATCAAACCACGTAAATCCCTTTGTGTTTCGTTTGCTTTCGTGTTCATTAATTACCTTATGAAAATAAGATCGATCACTGGCGCCGTCTGTGGGAAGAGAAAAATTTGTGAATAGCCATGACAAGACCAGCACGATCGAGTGCCGCTGTTGCTGCTGCCGCCAACAAGGAAAAGGAGAATCGGCAAACCGGACAAGAAATTCCGGTAGCCGAGACAAGCCAAGTGCAAGATCAGAATCTTGCAGCGAACAAACGACCCGGGAAGGAACATGTGAGAGACCAAACCCCAGAGGGCCACATCCAGCATGTTCCGTTGGACAAGTTCGGCAACCCGATCCACCGTGACAATGAGGGTCGTGACAGCAGCAAGGAAGATAACCGTGCCAACTCCCAGCAAGTATTCGACGACGCTGTAAAAGCGTATCTGACAAAAAATCAACAAAATTTTCTAAAGTTTGTCGAGCAGCAGAAAGCTCATAGCCGATAAGGAGAGCACGAAGTTGTGTCTGTATCGAATTACTGGAAAAAGTCCCCAAGCATCAGGATCCTAGACGCATGGGATGCCGGGATTCCTACTAGGCGGTTTGCTGATGATCACCAAGGGAACTATAATCGCGTCTCACCTCATCGTTATGCTGACTCACCTTGGCGCGGCGAGGACAATTACCGAGGCGGGAGATTCGACGTTTATGGGAGGATCTCTACTCCTTTCACTAACCGGATACTCTACACACCTCTCCCTTCTTCGTACAAGGTGCCACCGGTGAAGCCGTACAACGGATTGTGTGACCCGCAAACTTCCTTTCCCAATTTCAATACAACTTGCTCAATCAAGGGCTCAGTGATGACATCTACATGTGCAAAGTGTTCCCGGAGCTGTTGGTTGATAATGCTCGCATGTGGTTCGATAGCCTACCACCTCGGAGTATCAACTCCTATGACGAGCTGATACAGGCCTTTGAGCGGAGATTCTTCCAAAAGGCCGAGCCTAAAACCACTGCGGCACACCTACTCACCATAAGGCAGAAGCGAGGCGAGTCTATCAGCGACTTTATGACCCGATTCAACGAAGAAAGTCTAAAAGTTGATCGTTTAACTGATGAGGTCCTCATCTCAGCCTTCCAGAATGCTATCCAGTCAGGCGCCCTATATAAGGAGCTCGTAAGGAATGAACCTCGTACTGCGAGGCAATTGTGGAATATCGTCGATCAGTTCGCAAAAATTGACGAAGCCGACAGGCGCAAGCGCGAAGCTGATATGGCCGAACCGACGGACCGGAAGAAGGAAGATCGTAATGGCCGAGGTCAAGGCCGCCGAAGTGCCTTCGACAGACTCCTGTGGGCACCAGTTGAATCCCGACTTGGACCTCGGCAGAACCAGGAAAAGAGCCAATTCACACCATTGACGAGGCCGAGGACAGAAATCTATGAGCTGCACGCTAACATGTTTGAGAAGCCTCAGCCCATGGCACGAGGAGGATCGAAACGCCGATCCACGAACAAGTATTGCCGCTTTCACGAGGATTACGGCCATGACACGGAGGACTGTAGGAACCTGGCTGAAGATATCGAGCACCTGGTGCGTGACGGTACCCTTAAAAGTACCAAAGTCGCGGCCAATACGAAGCTCGACCTCAGGGTAAGGGAAAGCGCAAGAACAGGGGGGGGAATAACTGTGGCCCCCATGTGGATAAGAAGCCGAAGCGCGAGGATGAAGACGAAGACGAGGACCAACCTCAGTTTGACAGAATCATCACAGCCATCACCGGGCTCCCTCACAAAGCCACGAAGTCATCACTTAAGGCCGAGGCCCGAAGTGCCCAAACTGACGAACCTTCACAAAAAAGGTTCAAGAAGAACGAGGCCATTACATTCTCTAAGAAAGATCCAGTGCCGTCGCCAATACCTTACCAAGATGCCATTGTGATCGAGGCCGTGGTAGCCAACAAGCTCGTTCAACGAGTATTTATCGATAGTGGAGCCTCGGTAAGCGTACTCTTCAAGGATTGCTTCGAGAAGCTAGGGGTCGAAGAGGCGCACCTCACCCGGCGCCGATCCCTTTAAAAAGCTTCGTCTAGCAAGAGACGCAAATAGAGGGAATCATTCAACTCCCCGTTACAGTGGGGAAACATCCATTGTCCTCCACCAAAGTGATAAACTTCTTCGTTGTGAAGGTCAACTCTCCCTACAACATCATTCTAGGAAGAGATTGGTTGGTGGCAGTGAAGGCAATCTGCTCGGCATACAACTTGACGATCAAAATCCCATCGAGGGGCGGGGTGATCGTAATTCGAGGTGATCAGAAGCGAGCCAAAGAGTGCATGCAAATCGCCCTATGAGGTGTCAGAACACCTCAGCACCCCCAAGCATAGCAACCATAGAAACTCGAGGAGTTGGAGCTGGAGAAGGCATCTGTATTTGACGAGCTAGTAGAAAACGTTGCACTCTACGAAGACGACCTCTCTAAGGTCGTCAAAGTAGGTTTTGCGGGCGGAGCATAACTCCGAAAGCAGATCGTCCAACTTCTTCGGGAATATAGAGATGTCTTTGCTTGGTCGCCACTTGACATGATCGGGGTGGCACCAAGTATCATCACACACCGGCTGAACATTGACCCAGGAGTAAAACCAGTTCGGCAAAAGTGGCGATTGTTCACAGCAGAGCGGAACCAAGTCATCTATGATGAGGTGCATCAACTCTTGAAGGTGCAGATACTCTTCGAGGTCAAATATCCGACGTGGATAGCAAATCCGGTGATGGTCAAAAAGCAAGGAGGAGGGTGGCGGAGTGTATCGACTACACCGATCTCAACAAACACTGCCCCAAGGACTGCTATCCCCTCCCCAACATCGACAAGAAAGTCGAAGCCCTCGTTGGCCATAAAGTCTTTAGCTTCCTAGATCTGTACAAAGAGTACCATCAAGTCCTCATGAGTGACGAGGACGCGCCGAAAATGGCTTTCATTACGGACTTCGGCGTTTATGCGTACAAGAAGATGCCTTTCGGACTCAAGAATGCTGGAGCGACCTATCAAAGAATGGTCGACAAAATATTCGAGCCTCACATCGACAAGAATGTAGAGGTGTATGTGGACGACATCGTCGTCAAAAGTAAAGAGCCGACTACTTGTGTTGACGATCTCAAGCTCGTCTTCGGCCTCCTTCGCAAGGCGAACCTTAAGCTAAACCCCAAGAAGTGTACCTTCATGGTCCGATCAGGATAATTTCTAGGGTGCTGGGTTTCTCAAGATGGGTTGAAAGCCAATCCATCCAAAGTCCGAGCCGTCCAAGAGATGAAGGTGCCAAAAACCATTCATGATGTGCACAAATTGACGGGCTGCTTGGCCGCGCTAAGTCGTTTCTTGTCTAAAGCCGCCGAAAAGCAGCTCCCTTTCTTCAAGATTTTGAAAAGGTGTCGGACTTCGAATGGAAGGACGGGCACATGTCGGCATTCGAGGAGCTCAAGAAGTACCTTGCGAATCTCCCGACTTTATCCATTCCAAAGGAGAGAGAAGTCCTTTCCCTATACCTCGCAGCTTCAGACGAGGCCATAAGCGCGGTGCTAGTTTGGGAGGAAGGACATCGTCAGCTGCTTGTCTACTTCATTAGCCGAGCACTAAAAGGGCCGGAGACGAGGTACCAACTACTTGAGAAAGTTGCCCTCGCATTGGTAAATGCTGCAAGGAGATTGCGACCTTACTTTCATGCGCACTCCATACAAGTCTTGACCGACCTGCCACTTCGACAAGTGCTGACCAAACCAGAAGCGTCGGGAAGGATTGCAAAGTGGGCAGTCGAGCTCGGCGAGCACACCATCTCTTTTTGCCCACGTCAAGCTATCAAAGGTCAAGCCTTAGCGGATTTTCTAGTAGAGGCAAAATTCACAGAAGTGTCAAAGCCGACCGAATCCTCCCCAAGCAAAACCGATGCCGAAGCTCTAACCGAACCACCAAAAGATTGCTGGAAAGTCTACATGGACGGGGCTTTAGGACATTCGGGAAGCGGAGCAGGTGTCGTACTCCTCAGCCCAGAAGGACAAGAGACCACTTATGCACTTCGGTTCGAGTTCCCAACAATAAATAACGAGGTGGAGTACGAAGCTCTAATCGCCGGACTTCGCCTAGCTCAGGCCCTCCAGATACGAGTTGTTCAAGTCCACAACGACTCTCAAGTCGTAGTGAGCCATATGCTAGGAAAGTACGAGGTTAAAGGCGAAATGATGAAAAAGTATATCCACAAAGCCAAGATTTTGCAACAAGGCTTCTCATATTTCGAGTTAGTCCGAATTCCAAGGGGGGAAAACAATCGAGCCGATGCCTTAGGCAAATTAGTGCATCATCTACAAGCTCTCCCGTGGAAGAAGTCAAGTGCCGAAGCATAGATGAAGCCGATGTCAACCTAGTAATTGAGGACGAGCCGAACTGGATGACCCCCTTTCGAGCATATTTGGAGAATGGCGAACTACCCAGTAATAAGCTCGAAGCTAGGAAGATCTTAAGCAAGTCTCCGAAGTACACTCTAGAGCAAGGAGTACTGTACAGAAGATCGTATCTTCAGCCTCTCCTATGATGCGTTGGGCCGAACCAAGCGGACTACGCATTGCGAGAACTGCATGAGGGATCGTGCGGAAGTCACATCGGAGCTCGAGCATTGTCAAAGAAGGTAATGAGATGGGGATACTACTGGCCCACAATGTTTCAAGATGCAGTCGACCTCATCAGGAAGTGTCCGAAATGCCAAATTCATGGGACAGTGCCGAGGCTACCCCAAACTGACCTCACAAACATGCAAAGCCCTTGGTCGTTCATGCAATGGGGGATAGACATCATCGGCCTATTAGACAAAGCTCCCGGACAGCTTCAGTTCCTTATTGTAGCCATCGACTATTTCACTAAGTGGGTCAAAGCTGAACCCTTGGCAAAGATCACGAGCAAGAATGCCCTCAACTTCATCTGGAAGAACGTGGTTTGCCGTTTCGGTGTACCTCATATCTTAGTCTCGGATAATGGGACGCAGTTCACAGACAGGACATTCAGGGAATGGTGTGAAGGGCTTCATATTCAACTGAAGTTTACTTGGGTAGCTCATCCTCAAGCAAATGGTCAAACCGAAGTCACCAACCGGACGATCGTCAAGGGACTCAAAACTCGCCTAGGTAAAGCCAAAGGAGATTGGGCAGCGAACTTACCCCAAGTCCTATGGTCATACCGAACAACTCCCCGGACCTCGAGCGGTGAAACGCCCTACAGTTTGGTGTACGGAACCGAAGCAGTGATCCCGGTAGAGATCGGCCTGCAGAGCCCCCGCACTATCAACTTCTCAGCCGAAGATAATGAAGAAGGCCTCAGAACTAATCTGGATTTGTTAGAGGAGAAGCGAGAGCTCGCCTATATAAAGGAAGCCAAGTACAAGCAACAAGTGGCTCGGTACTACAACCAAAGAGTAAAGTATCAGCAATTCCAAGTAGGCGACCTCGTACTTCGAAATAACGAGGTCAGTAAAGCGGAAAGGCACGGCACGTTGGAAGCCACATGGGAAGGACCTTACCGAGTTGAAGAAGTACTCAGCAAAGGGTCGTACAAGCTCGCCTACTTATCGGGTGAGCCAATACCCCGTACATGGCACATTACACATTTAAAGAGATACTTTGCATAAGTGGCTGAGAGTAATGTTCAAGTCATTTAGTTCGTCTAGGTCATGAATCAGGTCGTCCTGTTCTTTTTATCATATTTTAACTTCAGTTTTCCTATTAATAAATTCTTTATTTTTCCTTTAATTTGTTTGGTCTTGCATGTCTCATTTTGCATTTATGAATATTGCTACTCCATTTATGCATATTATCTCGCCATTTTCATTTAAAACCCTGACGAGGGTAATTTAATATCCTTTTAAGGATAAATAAACTCCATCGTTGGAGTAGCCTTCAAACGCGCGTAAGGGGACTACCCCTATCGATAAATTCGACAAATAAGGAACTTCGAGCCTACCTTAGTTAAAAACAAGGATGAACTACCTTTGTTTAAAACGAGGAGGCACTACATTCGTTAAAAGTAAGGATGAATTACCTTTATTTAAAATGAAGACGAGTTAAACCTCGTCTTATGATGAGGTCGTGCTATCTAAAGCCAAACTTCGTCTAATGATGAAGTGAGCTATCTAAAGCCGAACTTCGTCTTACGGCGAAGAAAGCTATCTAAAGCTAAACTTCATCTTATGGTGAAGAGAGCTATCTAAAGCCAAACTTCGTCTTATGACGAAGTGAGCTATCTAAAGCCAAACTTTGTCTAATGACGAAGTGAGCTATCTAAAGCCGAACTTCGTCTTACGGCGAAGAGAGCTATCTAAAGCCAAACTTCGTCTAATGACGAAGTGAGCTATCTAAAGCCAAACTTCGTCTTACGACGAAGTGAGCTATCTAAAGCCAAAACCTTGTCTTATGACGAGGTCGAACTATTTAAAGCCAATCCTCGTCTTATGACGAGGACAAGCTACCTAAAGCTTACCTTCGTTTAAAACAAGGAAAACTACCTTAGTTAAAAACGATGATGAAAAGCTTAAATACCAGTACATAAATTTTCATTTTATTTCATAAAAAGGAAAAAGTACAATTACATCAAGAAGACGAAGAGCCCGAAGGCTTAGGCTTGCTAAAGCTGAGCCAATCTCTAGCAAAATCTCTACTAGTGTTCAGATCCAAAATATTATCTATATTAATTCTACCTCCGCCTCTACTTCGTCCAGCAGCTCCCCTACTACCTCGGCCACCCTGACTTCGGGTATTTTGGCCCGATCGACCTCGACCTCGACCTCGTCCAGACGCCGACTGTCGTTCTTGATCATAAATTTCCTTAGAATGGCGCTTGATAATCCTAGAATCAGGATTCGTCGAATTTGAAGGTCCATCTTCCAAGAACTCCCTAGAAGTATGGTCAAGAAGCCCCAAGTTTGGACCAGGGTTGGCTGAAGAAGACCAGGCTTCGGACAAAATACGACGCTCTAATTTTGGGTGACGAGCCAAAACTGTCTTATACGTGCTCGCCACTCGCATAAGTTTGTTCACTTGATCCCGAAGCTCCCAGGAGTCATCTCCGTATTGCTCCCTGTAGCTCCGACACCGAGCCTTGAGCTCTTTGACTTTGTTATTGGTCTCGGAAATAGTAGACCCCCCAGCTCGGTGAATTATAGCCTCGTACTCAGCATGCTCCTGAGAAATAACTTCGGCCTTCTTGGCTTCATCCTCAGCAATCTCTAACTTCTCTTCAAGCTCTAAAAACTGAGCCTGTAGCTCGTCATATTTGAGCTGGGCAGCAATAAGCTTGACATCAGCCTCGTCTTGAACATGCCCAGCCCGGCCTTTCCAATGCAAGACTTCAGTCTCTTTCAGCTCAAGAGCCCGAGTCAGTTCAGATATTTGAGCGACCAATGGAGAAGCATCAAAAAGTTGAGAAGAAGACTACAAAAAGGCAAGTGATAGAAATTTTAATAACTTGGAATTTCATTACACTTCGGCAAAAAAGAAAAGCGCCGTCCTCGTGACGACGTAATACAAGGATCTATGCAAAAAAAAAAAACTTGAAAATGATCAACTGACCCTTTCAAGGTCTTCTCTTTCTGGGCGGGGTCCATCCTGACCAGCGCCGACCTCATCCTCGACCCCGGCGTCTTCCTGCCTGCTATTGGCAGCCTCCACCTCGTTCACCGGTTGATCAGCTTCGGCGGTCAGACTGGCGATAACCCCCTCCAGCATCGTGTCTCTGTCATAGGGGCAGTTCCGGATGGCCTCCGCAGAAAGCACGGTGGATTGTGAAGTCAGCTTATCCACTCTAGGGAAAGCCGCCGTATGCTCCACCAACGTCTCCGCATAAGAGCGTAGTACCGACCCTTCCGGTGCCACCTCGTACCCATACTTGACTTTGTCAAGGTCTGGGTAGTCCTCGGCGACGGCATCAAGGATGCCAGAGACAATGGAACTGCTCACAAAGGCAGCCAGCTTGCCGACAAGCTTCGAGAACTGCCCGGAACGGAAGATCCGCTCCGCGAAAGCGCGGAGCACGGCCCCCTGTGAGGCGGCTACTTCGGCGTACACTGCCGCCGCCTTCCCTTTTTCCAAGGCAACCTCGGTTTTTAACAGGGCCACTTCGGCCTTCGCTGCTTCGGCCGCGGACAATACTGAAGCCTCCCGGTCGGCTGCCTCCTTCGCCCTTAGTTCGGCAGCAGCAACCTTCGCCGCCAAATCTTCCTTGGCTAGCTCAGAGTCCCGAACCAGCTTCTGGGACTTGGCGACTCAGCTAGATACGAAGTTCGCCAAGCTCGTCAGCTCGGCAATAGCCAGTTCGGCCTCCTGTAATAACACTGGTCAGATTTTAAATGAATGAGTACATCACTAGAACCGAAGTGGAAACAATTACCTCGGGGAAGGATTTTTCCCGAGCCAACAACGGGCCAGAGGCCTGGTTGATTGTAACGACGCCAACCTCCTTCACGGCCGGTGTAATTGCTACTCGTGCCTCTTTCGGTTGGTGCATCGTCGTACGAGGTGGCGGAGAGCTCACACGAGGAGAGCCCATCTGAGAGCTCACCGACCCGGAGCCCGTAAACTCCAACGTCCTCTCAGAAGAGGCTCCCGACGTTGTCTTCTCCGCAACAGCAAAAGACCTCGGCCTCTTCTTGGATTTAAGGCCGGTCTCAAAGTTCACTGCAAAGGAAATTAAAGGAGGTCAGAATACACGGAAAAATCAATAACACAAACTCATGCAAGATAAACCGAAGCCTCACCCGGATCCTTCAAAGAAATTGGATCATATGGGCTCAGCTCGTATTTGGCGAGCTCGGCTTCGCTATATATTTCAGTAATGAGGCCGAGCTCGTTCAAAGTTGTTTCTAGATCACCGAACCTCTCTTCGGTGCTCTAATCTCTTAATTTGTCCGTTTTCCAAACGAACTTCGACACGTCGTCAACGCGGCAGAAGAAATATTTACTTTGCCAATTCGGATTCTTGGACTTCGTCTGGATTCTGAAGTTGTTGTTGGGGGACATGTAGAATCAACCCGAACTGGACTTGAAACGAAAAAACCTAAGGATCAAATCTAAGGTTAAAGAGTGACCTCGGCTTCCGGCCTCGATACCTAGACCGACGAACTGTTTAAACGAGTTCGGCATAACTTGCCCAAGGGCCATGCTGAACTTCCGTAATAGCTCGTCAAACACCGGAAGGAAGGGAAAACGAAGACCCCAACCTAGGCAGTCCTCGTACACAGTCACAAAACCTCCCGGAGGTGAACAAGCCCTATCCTCCGGGCCTGGCACTACGAGGAGGACGGAACGAGGAAACAGGTATTTCTTGCAATATCCCTAACCATGGAGGCATTCAAAGTTGAGGGATATTCAAGCACATTGCCAAAATCCTTATCTAAGGGTGAATAAAGAGCCCTATGGACACTAGGGACGTCAGAATCAACCGTAAAACATTCAACATTTATAAAAGGCGACGGGATAGACGCCGCCGCTGGAAAACCCAGTGGCGAGACAGACACTTCTAGGGTTTCGCTATCGCTATCATCCACTCTAGAAGAAGAGGCCATGGTAAAGAAAAAATAGTAATAACTTACTTGTGACTGTCGATTGGATAAAACTTCTACGGCGACTTGGACGATATCAGTGAACGGCGAGAAAATATCGGTGGAGGAATTCCAGAAGAAATATTCAAATTTGGGGGAAAGTGATGGAAATGGCGTACTGAAGAAGTTTTATAACCGATGCCTTTTCACATTCGGCAGGACGCTCAACGTGCCCTACTTTATCGGGATTCCAACTAGCGCATTAATTAAAGTAACTGACACTCCGTGTTCGGCTTCGGCAAACTGTAGACCTTGACTTCATCGAATTTATTTTTCGTTGGGGTAAGCTACTTTACGCCGACCTCGTCTTAACGAGGCAGTACACGATTGACTTCGTCAATTCTACTTTTGACGGGGCAACGCACTTTAAACTGACCTCGTCTTAACGAGGTGGTACGCGATTGACTTCGTCAATTCTACTTTTGACGGGACAACGCACTTCAAACTGACTTCGTCTTAACGAGGCGGTACATGATTGACTTCGTCAATTCTACTTTTGACGGGGCAACGCACTTCAAACTGACTTCGTTTTAACGAGGCGGTATATGATTGACTTCGTCAATTCCATTTTGACGGGGCAACGCACTTGACATCACTCCTACCTCAGTTATTTCCCCTAAATCATACTCATTGCTTCTACATCTTTTTAGGGGGGGATGTGATAGGATATGGCCTAGCACCTAGACCCAAAGCATCAGACCTAACATAATTGGATCCCGACAGTTAAGCTCGGCCTAGGAAGCTCGACCCAATTGAAGATAAGAGACTATCACCAAGACAACCAAGACTCCTACATCGACTACAACTCAAGCTCCAAGAGAGATATAAAAGCTCGGTGTTTATCCATAAAGGAGGAGATCAAGCCAAATAGTCTAAATAGGAATAGACTTTGTATGAAGGTCGAATTCCATGTAATTACCAAATAGGGGTTTAGAATAGATTGAGAAAGGGAGAACAATCTTGTAATCGCTACTCATACAAGCAATAAAGATCCATACTCTTTCCGCCCGTGGACGTAGATCTATTCCAATAGATCAAACCACATAAATCCTTATTTTCGTGTTCATTAATTCCTTGTCTACATGCATTAATTACCTTACGAAAATAAGATCGATCAATACCGTAACTAAATAAACTCTAGATTGACAAATCTTTGTATGTGTGAATGAGAACCGTCGTCCTTAAACCCTTACTCTTTACATTTCCCCGCAGCTCCACCACAGCGAGAAGTATGAGCTCAGCCGTCGCCGGCGGGTTGGCCCAGCGAATGTTTCAGCTCCAAACCGACCCACTTACCGGAAATTCGGAGTGGGTCGTCATTGAAGAGGAAGAAGAAGAAAACATTGGGCTTCAAACAACCCCTAAAGCACTTCTTGCTACGACGTCGTACCTCGACATGCTCAACGACTCCCGCCGCAACGCCGCCTACCGTCTCGCCATCGACAAGACCGTCACTAAACCTTGCCACGTTCTTGATATCGGGTACTCTTTGCACAACTCAAAACCATCTCAATGCATTAATAATCTGAGTATTATGCAGTGGCTGAAAGTAAATGAAGTAATTTTAGCTAGCTTAATTCAGCAAATTCCTCTTTGCTCAACTTGTATGTTGCTAAGATTAGCCTCGCTCATATTCGTATGATTTAGGGCATATGCTAGTTATTAAGGCAGAGGTATGTTGATATGCATTAACAGTGCAGGGACCGGATTGCTGTCGATGATGGCGGCTCGAGCCATGGGACTTTCTGATTCAAATGGGAGCGCCAGTTCACAAGGGATGGTGACAGCTTGCGAGTCATATCTCCCTATGGTTAAGTTAATGAGAAAAGTTCTTCGAGCTAACGGCATGGATGGGAAAATTCGTCTCTTAAATAAGAGGTCGGATGAGATGGAAGTTGGCTTCGATATCCCATCACGTGCTGATGTTCTTGTGAGTGTTGATAAATTTAGCTATTTCCTTTTCCAAGGATATCAAACTCTTGAAAGAAGAAAATGCTGTTTGCAGGAAGGATGTTTTGTTTAGTTTGTGATGCAATTGCTTCCTAAATAAAGTACAAGAAGCATTTATCATATTTAATTATAATTATGATCGAAGTTGGCACGTTTACCTCTCTACCAAAAACCGACCAAAGAAAGTGTTCAGCTTCTGTACTTTCAGATAGTGTTGTTGTCTCACCTGCATGTATTTCATACTCATTGCTGAACTGCATATGTCGAATATTGTGTTAGTTGCTTCCTTGATGCTCTTTGCTCAAATGCTTCGTTGCAATGCCTGTGATACACACTCATGGAGTTTTAGTTGGAAAAAAGGCTTCTGTAATGAGAATATGAGATCTATTAATCCATTTAGTTTCAGCGCTAATATGTTGCTTGTGATTATATTTTAACAATAAATGCAGGTCAGTGAGATCCTAGACTCGGAATTATTGGGTGAAGGGCTAATTCCAACTCTACAACATGCACATGACAAGTTATTGGTAGAAAATCCACACACAGTACCTTACCGAGCTACTACTTATGGCCAGGTACATTTTGGTCCCAACCATATACATTTTTCTCAACTGACCCTGGTTGGTTAAGTATCATCAGTCCTTTCTAATATAGACTTTATTTCCCCCTTCTATAATTAAGGTCTGCCATGTCTTCCGTATGCTTCAAATATGTAATGTGCTGTGCCTTATTATTCAAATAGCACGCGGTGTGTAACTATTTAAAAATGAAGTCCTTTTATGTGGGAGATTCTCTCTTTGTTTCAGCTGGTTGAGTGCACATATCTACACGAGGTGCATGATTTAGTTCACAGAGAGGCAGAAGCATCAGATGGCATTCATCTTGTTCCAAGTGGCATGACTGACCTTTTAACAGTCAAAAAGAAACAGTTTGCGATGCATTGTAATGCAATTAAAGATGAAATTAAACTGGTAATTATTCTTGAATAAAAATTACTCTTTGATAAACTAGTTGTTTTGTCAAATTGATGTTGATAAGCATCCTACTGAATCTGGTACGTTGGTCCAGCTCTCAGAACCATTCAAAGTTTTTGATTTCGACTTTTGGAGGAGGCCAGATAGTTTTCGTGAAGCTGACCTGCACATAAAGGCTACAAGTGATGGTACAGTTCATGCTATCATCTCATGGTACATGATTGAGCTCATAGGTCGTCGTCTTTGATGTATTATGCAAGGTTCCTTCTTTTATTGTAAAATTTCTATGTTCAATTATGAATAATTTGTCTTGTTTCAGGTGGTTGCTTCAGCTCGACAGTGAAGGAACAATATTCTATTCTACGGGTCCAAAGTGGATACCATGTCCTTCGGATGTGAAAAAGTTGAAACCATCCTTCTTTAGTAAGTGAATGCTGCATCTGGTTCGCTTTTTGTCGTGCATTATGTAATCTATCTGGAATTATTGTTTATTCTATTTGATTTAATATGTTGCTTGCTCAACTTTGGGAAACCATTCTAGGAGGTAGAGGGATTCTTTTCATGTTATCCTTTTGGCTTTTGTTTTACTTTTTTAGGCCATGAAGTAATCTGGTGGAAACCAATTTTTGTAAATTGTGCTGTCCTAGGTTCCGGAGATTGGTGTGACCATTGGAAACAAAGTATTTGGTTAATCCCAAGGTCAGGTCTGCCTGTATGCAAAGACAAGGAAGTTCAGTTACATACTGTTCATACTGAAATGAGCATCTCATATGAATTCAAGACCTCATATGCTGAGGCAGGGGTTTCAAATCTTGACCTCCATACTCTAGATAGTCAGATTGTTCTATTGCCAGAAAGAATTGCTTTGTATGGAGATAGTGGATGGAGAGGTCTAATGCTCAATGCCATTGAGAAAGCTGTAAGATTTTTTTTGTTTCCTGATAAATTATTATCGTTTACGACACTACTTTAACCTCTTAAAGTGAATACATAGCTTACCTGGTGAATGGTATTTGATGTTAATGGTTATTTTGTCCTTTATGGTTAGCTGGAGATTTTTTTTTCCTTTCTTCCGTATCTTTCTTATTAAATATTCTGCAAACATATCCTTATATGGCCTGTAGAATCTCAGTTGTTTTTGTTTTTCTAACTGACTAAGACTCCTCTAAGATTTTCTTATTTAAAACGTGAAGAGTATGGATTTCCTTACCAATTACCAACACTTTATTTTCTCTTTTACATATCTGTCTGCGTACATAGCTGTATGCAAATAGTAGCTTATGTTAACTTTCTGAATTAAATGTTCTCAATGTATTAGAAGGGTAAAACAAATTTTGGACTTGGCTGCTCAGATGTTGAAGTTTATAGGTCATTTGATCATTCTCTTATCCTTTTATTTTTCACCTTTCGTTTTCTTCTTTTCCTTTTCCTTTTTCATTTTCAGCTCCATCAGAGAGTAGATCCCTTGTGTTTAGTAGCGGATGATAGCATTTTCTTGGCAGTTGCCATTGCCTATCTTTCCAAGACTTCACATGTGATGCCTTTGTTCCCTGGTCTTGGGAAAAAAGGCATGCAGTATCTGCAAAAAGCTTCTGCAGCTAACAGCTTCTCCATGGACCGTATAGAATATCTAAGGAAAAAGGATCTGCTGCTGAATCTGCAAGGTTCAGTTCAGCGAAAGGTAAACTATTTGATGTTTAAATCTGGACAACTTTTTGAGATCAAGAACTGCTTGAGCTAATTATGATGTGTGCAATTTCGTCTACACCATTAACTGAGCTATATCTCTTTCTTGATGCAATGCCGTGACTGGTGACCTTAAGCATTAAAAAAGGCTTATTTCTTCTGTAGATTGACTTGCTTGTGGCGGAACCTTTCTATTATGGAAATGACAATGTCCTTCCCTGGCAAAACCTGCGATTTTGGTAGGTATTACTTTAATTGGGATGTTTCATTTCCGAATTTCTAATCTCATTTGTTTTTTTCTTTTTCTTTGTTTCAAGTCTTGGTCTCCATTTGCCACAGAACTGGAATATAAAATGCTTTCCATTTTAAAGATACTAAACCATTCAATAATGTTATCTCCTATAATCAGAATCTGAAAGGAATTCAAGTAAAGTGATAGAATCATAGAAATAGCAATTGTAACTTCTCTAATCTTTAATTTCTCAGTTTTTTGGTTGTCAATAGTAACTTGTTCGCGCATTTCTTTCATTTTCAATGACATTTTGGGAAGATGTTTGGAAAACAAAGCTTGACTTCGGTTTTGAGCTGCCTTATTAACCTACAGTAAGAATAGTAATAATTAATAAATTATCTTGTTTCTCTTTTTTGAATTTCCAAAAACCAGAAAAACTAGATTTTTGCTCATATCTGGAGTGAATTCACTTTATACCAAAATTTGCTATTACAAATATATTTTCTTAATTTCTTATTGGTTTTTTCTCCACTGCAAATTAACCTTTATGTTGATCTTTTCTAGGAAGGAAAGAACTTCACTCGATCCCATTCTATCCAAAGATGTGCTCGTAATTCCTTGTAGAGGGTTGCTGAAAGCTTGTGCAATGCACCTTCCTGTAAGTTGGCTACATATGTGCTTCACTTTAATGATTTCAGTCAGAGAAAAAAAATCAATAAATGACTCCCAACATATCGTGTAGGATCTATGGAAAAGTCGATGTTGCCTGAAAGATATTGAAGGGATTGATAATTCAGTCGTAAATACCACACTAGGAGCATGTGGAGGTCTACCTGTAACAGAAGACAGTCCTTTTCTGCCCTATTTTATTTGGCAGTGTGGCGAGACCAAGGTATTATTGTGTTTGTCATTTCAGAAATCATGTTGTACATCCTAATTTATTTATTATTTCTACCCCAGATTCTCAGTGAAATGACCACTGTCATGGAGTTTGATTTCTCAAAACCGATGAGTTCTTGTTCCGGAAAAGCTAAGGTAAAATATTGCTCCCAACGCGTTGAAGGCATTCTATAGTACTGGGGTGGTTGCCAAAAGGGTTTAGGGTTGGTTTAATCTGGCTCAATTTTTGTTTTGGATATGCTTCGTAAAACATTTTAATAATGACTTCACATTTTGATTAGAAGTGACATGACCCATAAATTCCAACAAAAAATATGTTGATCATTCTTTTTTTGTTTTTTTTCAAGATCCTACAATTTGTTTCCTTGGGATTTCTGTCAGTGGAAAAAATCATGTCACCGCATTTAGGCACGTCTATTATTATCAAATGAAAAAGTGAGGTCACGCTTTAAAGCTTGTCTAAAATCAATTCGGGGCAATAGTTGGCGAGGCTTTTCTTTATTTATTTTTAATTTTTCTTGCAATTAACCCCGAGTTAAATCATCATAGCTGTTTTAGGAGCTCAATTTGATCATAACTTATCTACAGATTCAATTTAGAGAATCCGGGATGTGCCACGGCTTTGTCCTTTGGATTGATTTGGTCATGGATATGGAAGAAAACACCACTCTATCAACGGGACCAGGTTTCTTTTCTTTTAGGAGTTCATATATGTATACAATGTTTACTATTCTTTCTTCAACTGCGTTCTAATCCGAATCAACCGCAGCAATCACAAGTTTTGGTTATATGCCAAATCACATTATTTGTGTCTGATATTTTTAGATAAGAGACATTGGAAACAAGCTGTGAAGCTTTTGAATGAGCCAGTAGAGGTTGGAAACGGCGACTTATTCTCAGCCGAAATTGAAGCTTTCTTTGATCCATCAAATGGTGAACTCATTCTAAAACAAGCCTTTCTCATGAATCAAAGGTAGCATGCACTCTGGTTCTTAAAGAGTTTCGACTTCTTTTCTGCACCATTTCTGCTTTCTATCGCGTGATTCATGTGCTGGGGGTCGAATATTTTTATCGTGCGAGTAGCAACATTATGCTTTGGAACATGTCTGTTGGGAATTGTATCGGTCCCCTAGTGAATTGGTTGCAAAGAAGGATACCCCAACTCAGTGATGTAGCTCTTTTTGCCTTTTAATACTCATTATTATTGCAATCAAACGAGTTAGATTTTCCTCTTTTACGAGGCATGTGGAAGTACGTTGAGCTGTATATGGATTGATGTATTTGAATAATTAGTTTGAAATTATAAATGAATAATTTTACAATGAATTTGCAAATATTAACTGCTCTTCAGTGTATGTTTTAAAGTAGGTTCGTTTTTTTTTTTTTTTTTTTTTTTTTTTTTGGTCTTTTTACAGTATGTTTATTTGTAAAAAAAATAAAATTCAAATTTAATAAAATATATATTTTTTTAATTGAAAAACAAAATATTATCATGAATTAAAGTGAAAATGTGCAAAAGAAATTGCCCAAGTAAAATTTTACATTATAATCAGGAAAAAGTTATTCAATATAAAAACTAGTGAAAATAACAAAAATAGTGTAAAATATATAGTTTTTCTCTTTTAATCAAATAAACAGACCCTAATGGTATTAACCTTCTTCTTTAGAACAGACGAGACATCAATGTAAGAATAATATTTTAGTATAAAACAAAATGAACCGAACAAATACATTGCAAGTTAAATCGATTTATACATCCATACTATTTGACCCAAGTACGAAAATGAGACAATTGGAGATAAGTCACACTAGTCAACAATTTGTTGGAGGAAAATATGGTGCGACCGACTCCAACCGACATACTCACACTTTCACAAATTATAATTTGTGTTTTGTAGCGAATCCACATGGACCAACCCTTTCAAACAAGGTTAGCAACTTTTGTCTCATCCTACTGATCTATCTATCTATCTATCTATCTATCTATATATAAAATGAATTTTCCGTAAAGGAAAAGAGGGTGATGATATGGACCGTTAATTTCAGTGTGATTTACAGTTGAAAATAACTGATGTGTTCTAATCGTTCTGAAATACATTATGATAGCCAATGTATTATACTCTTTCTGTCCCAAAGATAGCGTCATGTTTCTTTTGACAATAATTTTATGCTCCCTTCGTCCTATAAATTTGGGCACAAAAATTAAGGGAATGTGTAATTTTTTCCTAATTATGAATAGTATAAGTATAATGTTATTCATAATTGAAAAAAAAAAATTACTCCGTTAACTCCCGTACCCAAATTATGGAACGAAGGGAGTATAAAATTATTGTCAAAAGAAACATGACACTATCTTTGGGACGGAGGGAGTATATAATAGTACATATCGTGCATTTTAGTTGTTTATAAGATGCATTATTTTTTATTTTGTACGAAAAACCTATATTGTATAATAATAATCATAATAATACTAAATTGTGTGTCTTCCTGTATATACGGATAAGGCGCAACTTGTTCGCGGTCGCAGTATTAATGCGGACGGAGTCAACAAATTAATATTGTCGTTTCATTATCACTTGCCAAATGCCAAGTCTTGCTTGCTTAAAGGATGAACTGACAAAAGTTTAATAATTTTACCTCATACAGTATTTTTATTAAAAAAGAAAAACTAGCAACGCCATTACGAGGGAACACTATAAACATGTTAATGGTCAATTTTGAGAAATCAAGTTTTTTTAAGTTAGACTTGAAAAATTGCCGAACAAATGTATAAAATTTACGCATAAATTATTTAATTCATGGCTGAATCTTACATTTGAAGTTGCCGAAACAAATGGAAGTTTAAAGGGGGGAAACAAGAAGGCCTTTGCTATGTGAATTAATACAAACAATATTATACGCTAGGTATATGCCTTTCTTGC